>JBCJKH010050727.1:9995-25196 GCA_039877255.1 Loriculus beryllinus | reverse complement strand
CTGCTCCAGTGGAAGGGGTCCCTGCCCGTGGCAGGGGTTGGAGCTGGAGGAGCTTTAAGGTCCCTTCCAACCCAAACGAGTCTATGACTGTATGACTCTATAGTTTAATATCAAGAATTTTTGGTCTTTAAGACCATGAGAAGTCAAGTACTGCCTAATAAGAGCCATAAGAAGCTGCAATATTCCCAGTCCCAACTTCATCTACTGAATATAAAGTAAGTCTCAGGACACTAGGAAACACCTGCACTTTACACCTAACAAAGGTAGGAGTGTCCTGTAAAAACACCTCTTGGTCACATATAAAGGATCAGAACGTTCTAGAGAGCACTCCTAGTGAAAGAGCTGAACTGCATTTTGTTCAGCATTTCTCTCCAGCAGCTTCAACATCTCTTAGCAAAATACAATCAGGCTGTGCAGCTGTCCTACCAGCTGGATGGGATGCCTCTGGATCAGAGGGAGAAGAACAAACATGAGGCAAAAGAACACTCTGTTTACAGTGTGCAGAGTTACAGATTTATTATTTTTCCCTTTGAAAAACAGTTCAACACTTCCTCCTGTGTCCTAACCTCATATTCTGTCCATCAGACAAAAATTTCCTTTCTTATGGTATACTGCATGAAGAGTGAGTGACAGATTTCTCCATTGCTTTGCAGTTGTAAAGACATTAATTTGTGTCCTGTTTTTATATGAGGTGGCACTAAACCCATGCTACCTGTGCTCTTGGCACATAGTGTCTTGATGACAGCTGCTCAGAACCATGCCCTGACAAGCAAAGCTTATTTGCTCCCTCACTAAATCCTATTTTGAGGTCCTGCCCAAAGCACAATATGATTTCAAAGAGCAAGAGCTACTGACAGAACTTCAGGGTGCAGTAAAAGATGAGCAACTTCTTTCAAAAGCAGCAATCATGCTTTACACAATAAAAACAATCACATCCAAAACACACTTCTTGGGCAAGAGGAGATTACACCAGAGTGGTCCACAAAATTCATTCATGGAGAGCAAACAAAGCAGGCCATGATTCAAAATCATTTTCCCTCCTACCTCAATCTTAACTCACAGTTTATGTTTCATACTTAAAAGAGTTAATCCCTTAAACGTCCCTTTCTCCTAATGTACTTCTAAAATGGAGAGTAAACACAGGAGACTTACTCACCTTGAGCAGCATATCTGCAAGAGCCATCTTCCACTAGCACATTGTAGAAAGGCTGGTGGGGACCATGTGGAAGGCTGTGGACGTTCATGTTCCGGATCCACTCATGCCCCATCATGCAAGCAGGATCCCATCCATAAATCACACAGTTGTAGCCATATCTAAAGAAAAAATAGCACACCAAAGACTGTGAGAGCTCCAGAGCCAGCTCTTGTCTCTCAAGACTAATACAGCACAAATAGGACAGGAACCTGCTGTCAGGTGGCATAAGAAGATTGTGTGTGTATTTGGAGGCTGGAGAAATGACCAGGAGTGACTGGATAAATAGACAGGAACAAACAGCTGAGGACAAATGAAAATCAAATGTGAACAAGGAAAAAGGAAAATGGGAAAAGACCCTAAAGCCAGCACGCAGGAGAACAGGAAGCAATAGGGAGGGCATCAACCATCCTACTGTGTTGGTGCAATGACTCTGTGCCCATCACACAGATGTGGTAATCCCAGTACTGAACTCTCAGAACCAAAGCCATCATGATTTTCAGCATATTTATGTGATTCATCATGAGGTATTGTAACTGTCACTGCTGATGCCCTTAAATATGTTTCACATGTCGAGTCAGAGGAGTAGATGAAGCAACACAGAGCTGGCATGTCACTCTGACAGAGTAGTAGAAACAGGGACACAAAGCCTCTGTGCAGTGCAGGAAGAGGGGATAATAATAGCACAGGGAAAGATCCATAAGCTGTCTTAGGAATCTTACAGTCTCTTTTGAAGTAGATTCTGTTCCATGGTCCCTCATCAGAAACTGATTACTGATGTTTCTTCAAGAGCTCTGAGCTGTGAAAATTTTACCTCTGCAAGCAAACAGCAACGAATACACTTGCTCTCAAAGGACAGAACTGCTCCCATTTTCCTACAAGGTGCATGGCATAGATGCACATGGCATTTCCCATTCCATGTATCTCCCTGGCAGACGAAACCACATTTCATTACTGTCAGAACCAACACCTCTGCACTCATCCTTACAGCCTGCTAATGTGGGGAAGGTTTTGAAGAGCTCACCTCTTGTGTTTCATTATCAGCCCGATGGAAAAGCAGACCTCTTTGTGCTTCTCATCTGAACGGTGCTTCACCTCAGGTCCCACCTCCTCCTTCCGCCGCTCAATGTGCTCCAGGGTGTGTTGAACTAAGTACCCAACAGCCCCATGCTGGGATGGGTCCAAAGCCTGAATATGCTGCAAGATGTCCAGAACCTTCAGAAACCAAACCAGAAAGAGAAATTCAAAACAAGTCTCTAGAGCAGCCCAATGCTTACATATATATAGAGAGACAATACTCAACTTAGTTGGGTCTAAGTGCCCAGGCCTAGAGGTCCACCACGAGCTTTCCACACAGGACTAAGAAACTCTGCTCTAGGTACACACTCCCAAGTAGTCTTTTATACTTGCTTAGCTTGCAGAAACTGCACAGTCCTCTCCTCTTCTAATTGTAAAGCTCCCTACTTCCAAGGAAGGCAACTGCTGAGCACAATAACTCCTTAAAACTAAGTCATACAAGCTAGTCATGTCACATTTTGTGACCACAGGGCATTGACAAGACTGTTTCAAGGTTTCTGGAATGTTTATACTGCTGCTAGTCTCCCGACCTGCTGCTGTGAGGTCATTCCAGATGACTTCTGCTGTACTTGAGAAAAAACATTTAAGTTTAAAAGAGTTCCTCAGCACGTCTGTGGGAGCCTGACAGAGGAAAAACAGGGCAGTGCAGAAGGAAGGGCAAAGAATCTGTGATGCTATAGCACGTAATAGGGGAAAAAGAGACACAGGCAGCAAACCAGAACAACAACCCACCCACCAACAGCCTCTGGCACACTGTCAAGCATCCACTGCCAAGTTTGTTAGAGGAAGGAAATACAAGTTTTACTCTTGTGTTTTTTCTTCCTCCTTGCTCTTAATAAAACTATTGTCTAAAAAGGTTGGGAAAAGACATACATCTGTCCCAACATCATACACCTCAAGTGCTGCCACAGTTGGCAAAAGCTGACACGTTTCAGCACCTGGCAAAGGGATTGTCTCCTTGATCACACAAGTTAAGTTTTGGTCATTCTAAGTTCAGAGCAGCAGCAGTGGAATAGAAATCTCAGGCTGTTGAGCATGAACATCAGCCACGAGGTGAAAAAAACTGATTCAGAGAAAGAACAGGTGAGTAATAAAGCATGAGAAGAAGCAGCACAGCTCAGGCTTCTTGGCCACCTTATATTCTTTGGCTGGCATCTTGAGAAGGATGAGAGAATCCTGGAAATTCCTACAGAAAGGGGAAGGCCTGACAGTGACCAGAGCTGCCAAATTCTTGGCTACTTAATTTACTGTTATTTGCTAACATTTAGGACAACATTCTGTGCGGCTTGGCTTGACTTTTAAGATTTTGTACCACTTGCCATAAATCTGGCAGACCTCTATTAAATCTGGTATTTTCTCTTCTGTCAGGCACAGAGCATTCTCTCTGGCTGGCTAAAACCCTACCCAATAGCCTGGAACGACTGGATGCAATACTGCAAAGTCCAAATTTGCACATTTTCAGTGCACCTGGCAATGTGCTGCACAGAAATCACGTGTAAAACTCAGCCATGATGCTGTATTATTTGCTCTGAGGGGCAACAAAATGCAAGTAGGTAAAGCCTTGGTGCTTTAGAAACACACCAATGAGTGCCAGAAAGGTGAAGGAAGATCTTGCAGCATCTCGCTTAGCTGTCCCCTATATACATACAGTTGCTATTTCAGCTTAGTGAGTCCCCTCTGTACACAATGTCTTAGTTTGTGCTGGTTTTAATGTGGTGATCCTAAAACTTGCTGCTGTAAGAAAGCAAAAGCAAGCTTAGCACAGTTTGTTCTTCAAAAAGAAGGCAGCTTCTCCAGCAATCCTGAACATCAGTGACCTTGGTGGAAAGAGCTTTATCTTCTGCTCAGCTGTCCAGCCAATAATTCTGCCTCCTCATCCAAACTTCACTTCTGGAAATGGCACAGGCATTGTCTATGTGTGTGAGCTTCACTAAAGCAGTACAAGGAGTTTTCACTAGGGATGTAGTGACACACTAAAGAAATAATACTTAGAGTTACATACTTCTTCCCTGTGCTTTAATTCAGTGAAAGGCACAGAGATGCTCTAGACAACTTAGACAACTTGTCTCAGCACCTTCTTTCCCACATTCACAAGACAGCAGCACTCAAGTTGTTGAGGTAAAGGTGGTATTAAGAAAGCATCCCAAGGACAAGAACATTAAGTTACTTTTACACAAGAGACACTGACTGTGTGGCTAAGGTTTCAGAGAATAGCTTTGGTTGTATTTTCAAAAGATAATTTCCTGCAAGTTTTTCAATAAGGTAATTGCTTTTATATGAGTGCAGCAAGAGTTTTTACCACCACTACCACAATCCAGGCGTAAATCAGAATGCTCTTATAACTTACAGCTAAAGTCCATAGCATTGGTTGCAAGACAAGCTGTCAGGCTTGGGCAGTAAATCATAAATTATGACTCAGACTTGATGCTGCTCACAAGTTTCCTCTAGGGCAAGCAAGCAAGCATCATCCTCCTTTCTCTGCTTCATAGAGTAGAAATTGATTCTCTGAAATGTGATAACTCATTCAATTGTATTTATCACAGAAACAACTCGTGGCAGACTGTAATGCAAGCTGATGTAGTCCAAAAATCAATAGATCAGTGTTAATAGTACTTAGTCTATCAGAAAACATACAACCAAGTGGCAAGGTACCTTTTCTGGCCAGATTCCCAGGTGAAAGTATAACCTAGCCTGGAGCATTAGATGCTGCACATTGTCCGGATACATGGCCAGGTATAGATCCAACGAGTCTCTCAAGAGTTGGTAAGACTGATCAGTGCTTTCTCTGCCAGCAAAAAAGAAACTGAATTGTAAGGATAGCTTGTTAACCCCTGTCCCCAGTACTCTGATGTACATAGATAGTCACCAAAAACGATGCTACAGGTACAGGCATGCTCATTCAGTAAAAGTAACTCCAGCACTGACCATCACTCATAGCATCCAACAGCCTGCTCAGCAGGAAAAATGCTACAACATGACTTCTGACTGGAATCTATCCTCCCACTTCATTGATATTCTACTTGGGCAAATAATCCTACATACATAATTAGCTCTCCAAGCCATTTCCTTTTGAAATCTGCTTTTGTTCCCCTACCTGAATAACTCCTAAAGCAATTCTTTCACTCTGTGATTTCTGTCTATGTGATTATCAGGGCCAACTGAAAACAAACCCAGGTGTTTGTTACAAACATACAAACCAAACGTATCTCTAAAATTGCCTATTTGAGCATGTGGGTTGTGCTTACGAGGTCATAATGAAGGTCTCTATTCAATGGTGGACAGTGCCTGTCAGCTTTTGACAAAACAAAAACAGATCTGTCCATTTTCTTGATGAGAACTAATTTTATTAAATACTCTTTGTTTCCACACAATACAACTGCAAGTGATTAAAAGCAACTACAGAATGGAACCTGGCATACAGAATTTAAGATCCCCTGGGGTGACTGACATCTTTCTAAAGCACTCACATACTGCGAGGAAGAAGTATCATATATGCAGAGAGAACACCCTAGGCCTTTTTTCCAGAGGGCTGACAAGCCTGATGATCAACTCACCGCTTGCCAAGGTTTAAGAGATTCCCAACCATCCGTTGCAAGACCTCTTTTGAAGTCACCACTCCATAGAATTCTTCTGTCACATGGTGGCCAATAAGGTACTCGCACTCCTTCACTGTCAGCTGCTTCCCCTTCCCAAAGGCATCAATGTAGGTGTAGTCAAAGATATCAGTGCTTCTAAGGAAACAAAAAGGGAGCTAAACTGTGACGATGGGTCTCATGATCCAGCAGGATTTCCTATTTCTGTGCTTCTCTCAGCACTTTGAAGCTTGTCGGTTAGCAAGTCTCATTCTTACCGCAGCTCTCTCCTAAAAAGAGATTACCTGGTACTTTCTCTCTCCTCTTAGCTGCTGCTTCACATAAACATATATGGAAAGAGACAGAACAACTACAAGGACATTTCACTCCATCATGCCAGTTCTTTCCTTCAGGTTTCTTGTTATCTACTGCTAGATTATATTATGACAGTGTACGCATATGACATCTGAAGCCTAGTGCCAAAAGGGTCTCTTGGGCTGCTGATGTCATTCACAAACCACAGAGCCCTGTAAACTGATCATGATCTGGTCAAAGACATGTTCTGCACTGACTCAGAGGATTAAATGAATGTCCAGAACAGCAGCAGTAGCCTGCAGCAACTGTTCTGTATGGAAGGTTAAATGAAATCAGCACCTTTTTTCTTCTTTTCAGCTTTTCATAATTTTCTTAAGTAAGAGAACCATTACCTCATGGTTACTATTACTGCACACAGGAAATCTGTTACCATTTATCAGCAGCACAGTTCAGTTTTGGGAAAACTTCTGTAGAGGTCTGATCTTTTTCTCCATATAGGTTATAATTACAGATAGAAAATAATACAACATTCTGGTATAGGTCTGGACTTGTAAATCTTTTTTAGCTTTTATTACTGTGGGCATAACTTCAAAATTCATCAGGTCACTTACCCTTCCTTTCCTTGACACCATCGCAGCAGAAAATGGCTAGGGAAGTTCACTGGTTCAAGTTTGACTCCCAGCTGCCTGGCAATTGTTAAATACAGCACAGACAAGCTGATGGGAATTCCTGTTCTGCGGATCAAAACCTGAGGATAAAACCATGAGGAATATTAAGAAAAAGCAGAAACCCCCAAAGCTTGATTTTACAGAGGAAAATACACCAACTTGACAGAGCATTATTTGTCTGGCTATATTCAGACAGATAAACACCATAAATGGATGTCTCAAGCTTCGTAGTCCTTTGGTTCTTGCCTGACATACACGTACCTGGTGAATGTATGAATTCAGGGAGTTGTAGTAATCCAGCTCGTTTCCTTTGTATTTCAACTGCTCATATAGGACACAGTTCATAGCATCAAGTACCTGCCGTTGAAGCTCCACTTCTGGAACCAGGATCTCTCCTAAAAATACATGCAATGAAATAAAGACTGAGAAAACAAGCGTATTTAACTTTCATGCAATGAACCTTATACCCGAATTCTGCCCAAGCACTAAGAACACAGACAATTCAGATAGTGAAGAGACTGGCTGGAGTTTACCATGGCAGTGCTGTAGTGCTCTGCTCACAACATGGCCTGGCTCAGTGGATCACCCTGCAACTAAGCTGTGTAATAGCAATTCCTCACTTCCTTCTGTGGCTGAAGGACTGGATCTTAACCACCCTGTGCCAGCATAGCACTGCAGCTCAGACACATCACACTGCCTGGGCATGGGAAGTGTACTTTCAATCCTTGAGAGTCCCACGTTGGCCACACCAGATATACAGGTACAGACAGACAATCCATTCATCCATCTGACAGACAGCAAACGTTTAATAATGCTTATTAATAAACCAAAGAGCAAGATGCTGCCTGACCTTTGGAGATGTTAAAGCACCTACCTCTTCTACTGCTGCTGACTTTGAGACTTGCAGACGAAACGAGGTCAATCTCAAGGAGTCCCTCAGCTAAGCTATACATATCAGGACTACTTAAGTCTTCAGGTACAAATGGGGGAAAAAAAGGAAAAGAGAATTCCCCTCCTAATTCTTTTTGCTTAGACAGCATCAGATGGACTGACAACACTGGGCTATTGAGTCCCTGGGGCTGCTGCCTGACTGCTGGTTCAGCCAAATGTCAGAATACCCTTGCCAGGGAATAAAGTCCAATAGCTCTTTAGGCATCAATAACTCAACAGCTTCACCTTCTCTGCCTGTATCTAGGCTTACAGAAATGCTCTGCAGCAAAGCCTGTGTTTATGTACAGTACCTGCCTTGGAAGCCAAGCTGGGGTGCCTCGCGTTCCTCGTCCGCAGCACTTTGCGCACTTTATCTGTGATATCATCCACTTGTGCCTGGACACTTTTTAAGCAGATGTCTGACAGGGGGTTACAGTACTGATCAATTAAAACAGCACCTGCAAAAAACAAGCTATATAAGAAACAGGACTTCAGTTTTTTCTTGGCTTAGTTTCCCCTGCTCTAAATTCCAGGCATGCAGCAAGCAATTGCAGCAGAACATAAGAGCTTTCCTTTTAAAATCTGCAGTCATTTATTGGATTTGTCACATCAAATGCAAAGAATAAGCTGACATGAGAAATACCAATCCAATTCAGTATTCTCCTCTCCACCACCTGGAAGGGAAAGCAATATATTCATATATTGAGCAGGTATGCTGCTAGACCAGGCTTAACCAGCCAACTTTCTGGTCACACTGCAACTCCTGGCGTCCTCCCAACCTACAGTGGTTTTTATTCAGAGTTGCTCTTGCCTTTATCTGAGATCATATCAACTTCACTATTGCTTCAGTTCTGATTTCTTCTTGCCACATCCTCCATGGCTATCGTTCTTATCATTCCCTTTTCTGCTACATTCATCTTTCTCTTCCACACCTGCTCTCCATCTTCATGTCAGAAATCCACTATTACAAACGAGATTGTCATTTTCCTTCTGCCCAAGCCCCCTCTGTCAAACTTCTGCAAGAAAAAAATAGCCCTTTCTCAGAATCTTGTTTGTCATCTTGTCACCACTGCTCTTTCCCACCTTTTTCAACCTTTGGCATCAACTGTATTCATCTGCAAGAATTTTGCCTGGATGCAAAATTGCTCTTCCAGCTTTCCACATATTTTGATAACATGTCCATGACGGGCATGTATTCAAAGCTTTCAGCAGAGGTCCAGGCAACATCTTCTTTCCCTGCACCCCCAAAGTGCTCCCCATGCTGACCAGGTGAAACTTCACAAAAGGCTATGTGTTGGTGCTTTAACAGTACCTCCACAGCAGACAAATGCATGTATTTGTGACCCATACGATCAAGTCACACAATTAACTGCTTCAGTTATTTCCAAAAAAGGCTACTTCTAGCTTTCCTTTCTTTCCCTACCTCAGTCTCTTCTTCAAATTCTATTGCCACTAACAAGAACCAGCTTTGGTGATAGAGACTCTTTAGTATGACATTTTTAAGGTATGTATCAGGAGTAAGGCACTCTTCTACAGACACTGGCAGCTTTTAATTAATTCAGAAGACTATATTCTCCACAGAAAGCTTGAAGAGGACAATAATTCACCAGACTGAGGACATGAATAGCAAAAAAGCCTTTTCTTTCCTTGTATCAGGTGCATGTGCCTTCCCACCCTTCAACTGAACTTCCATCCATCCCCCAGATCTACACTGCACAGCTTCAATAGTAAATAGCTCCCAAGAGAAAAATTACAATGCACAGGCTCCAAGCTGCAACAATTCCCCCTGCCTGCAGGTTGCTCTTGCCTTTATCTGAGAAGCTCTTGGCAAAGGAGATAAGAGGGAGCTGACTTGAAATCAAATCACTTGGTCTGGTAAGGCCCTATTCAGGCCACGAGCCACAGTTAAAATGCTTCTGAAATGTCAGCTAATGAGGATGCTGAGCTACTGCTGATTTCTTCAGTATATTATTCAAGACTCAAATAGAAGTCTTTAACATTTTCTCCATTGCTTTTCAGCTCATCTGTCTACAGGCAATGATTCAAGCACACAGCACTGTCAGAAGCTAATGTAATCCTGACATTCCCATACAACACTGCAACTACTGCAGGCTTTTAAGGATTTCAGCTACGTCAAAAATGCAAACTCAATTCTCAGTCATTGTCTAAGGGCTAGTTGAAATATAAGCAAGGAAGGCTCTTTCCAAGTAAAAGAACAACGATGGAAAGCTGACATTAGGTGCTCTACATGGGATTTGTGCCAAAGACTTACCCTCCAGAAACGACTGCCGATCAGTTGGGCGTTGAAGATATTCCTTCAGGTTTTTCAGTATGTTCTGTTGCCGTAGGAAGTAGAGAATTTTCTTTGCATAGTACTTCCAGGTGAGGCCTTTCCTGCACATTTAAATACAGAAAGCAATACTGCCCTAAACAAGCACTCTAAGGGTGCGCATTTGGTTTCACTTTTCCAGTGAATACAGGTTTACAAGTTAAGACTACTGCTTTGCTAAACTAGTTTGATAACACTGTTACAAGAGTCAACCAAAAAATGTAAGAGTTAAAAGGAAATCTGTCATCAAAAAAGCACAATATAACCAAAACATTACTGCTATCATCTCTGTTTTTTAACCTATCACCAATATGTAATCTTAAGAGGATACAGTATTATGGGAAACAACACAAAGCAGCTCAGGAAGATCTGATTAAAGTCCTGATTTCATTCATAAAACATCACCCTCTAACTGGATCCCTCCAGAGTCAATCTTAAAGTATCCTCTCACCATCAAAGCTCTGGTCTATAGCAATGGGCCACCCAGTGCCTCACTGAGCACTTTTTACACCAGGTAGTTAGGAATGGCACAAAACCCTGGCCCCAAAAAACCCAAAGGGAGAATTCTACTGATGCCCATGCTCTGACCTTGCTGTGTTTAAAACAAGACCAGTTTCCTTCTTCAGAAATCACCCTGTGTCCTTGCTTAGATTTCCTCTCTTCCAGACTGCAGGTCAGATCAGCCTCCTCTGTACTTCTTCACAGAACAATCATAGCATTTTATCCTCTTTCCAATAAATCGAGATGCTCTATAAGGACAACTGCTTTAGTGGGATATCTTCCAGGGAAATGATTTAGCCTAACGCTCCTGAATGGCAACAACTACAGTTTAATCAGGGTGTAATTAGCATCAATTCTGCTTTATGGGGAGGCATTTGGCCAGTGCAAAGGCTCAAAGGCTTTTTAACCAGTTGTCAAATGAGAGATGTTTAGGCCCAGTTCAAACAGCAAAAGTAATAAAATGGATGTGAAAAGTCAAAAAATTAGATGATTGCCATTCCACTTATGTTCTTCCAAGCTCTACTTTAACCAAGACTATTAGACTGCATCAAGAGCAATCTGATTATTGCTGCTTCGTATCATGGCAAAATCAGCATGGTTTATATGCTACCAGCAGATAAAGCTTCAAGTAAAGCAGTGACTGATCTTGCCCAGTGTTAACCATGGTGATGAGAATACCCAGGCAGATGCAAGCCAGAAGTTATATTGAACTGCTTGGCATTTCACCTGTGTGAATAATTTATAGAGCTGCAAATTTTGCAATGGCTGAATTCAACTCAGTTGCTTATTTGCAGACAAAGATTGTACTGACCTACTACAGCCAAGAAAAGCAACAAGAGGCAAAAAATAAGATGCTGTAGTTTCATGATACAGGGATTCTTACTGAGTATTCCTGCTTTCCTCCCTTTCTGTATCCTCATCTGGAAATCACTTCAGCAAACTGATCCAGGTTTAAATAAAAAAAAGGAATGTGAATATGTCCTTCAGCCAAAACTACTACAGAGAAAAGGGTGCATGGAACACTGTCCTGAGAGATGTCATGAACTGACAAGGAAACAAGCAACAAACAGTAGCACAAAGCCAGAGGAACTCCTTCTTCTAGAACAGTCCTCATGGTTTCTCCTGGAAATATTACATTTGTTCTGAAACTAAACTCATAGCAACACTTCCCAGCCTTGGTAGGCCTGGAGATGTTGTTTTATGAGAGTTAAAGGAGGACAGAAGCTGAGGTCAGGCATCCACCACAGTGACATTCTCCTTCAGCCACTGAAAGGAGAAAAATCCCTTCCATTCCTAGGCCCTCACTCTCTTACCTTCCTTCCATGTTAAGGATACACATCAGCTCATCCTCAAAAAAGTGACTTGGGCACCCAAGAGTCTCAATGTCACTGAATCCATCACAGGGAACCTGCCAAAGCAGACAGTGAATTATGCAAAGCACAGCAGATTCTTCTCAAAAGAAGATCATTTCATAAGAGGCCTCAAACCCAAGTTTGTTCTAGGTTTTTAAATTTATGTGTCCAGCTCACCAAGTATTTATAGTCTCTAGTCTATGGATTCATTAGAAGGATCCACTGAGAGCCCCACAGTAGCACCTTACAGCAATCTGAACTAACTACTACAGTATTCAGGGCTCCTACAGTGGGTGCATGGAGCAGCACCAGCACCCTAGACCTTATGTGTATCTCCAATTCAGTGAACCTATGCCTGGTTGTGCCTTCAAATGACTTCTGACAACTCGCAGGACACATTCTTGCACAAGGCCTGCAGTGAGACAGACTCATAGGCTGTGGTAGGTGCCAATAAACTATTGGTCCTTCAGAAGTTCCCAGAGCCAGGTCTGAACATGCAGCAATGAGCAAAGAGCTTTTAAAGCTGCTGCAGCAGCTGAATGTGACATGCAGAGTGTGCTTTGGAATCTATGCACCTCTGCATTTTGAACTCCTTCCCTTTTTGGCTGGTGACAGAGCATTTTCATACAAAGTTGGCATAGTTGAAAAGATGTGAAGAGAGAGGGAAGACAGACTAGTGAAAATTACTAAACAAGTGGCTGGGCTGTTGCACATACCTATACAAGACAACTTACATGTTCTGAAAAGAACCTTTTGGAGAACGAAGCTACAATTCTCTGGGCTTCCAGGCCAGCATTGTGCCGTGCTTTGTATTCTTCAAGCCAGCTAACATCATCTGTGTGACTGTAGTATTTCAGCAGCGATGGCCATCTACACAAGAAGACATAAGTGAATACATTCATTAGTATTTCCACATAACCAAGAACCTCCAAAACTCTGAAATGTTACTTATTGTAAGCACGTGGACGTGAAGAGCTAAGACACTGCCAAGACACAGCACAACTTTAAATGTAATTGTATGAATTAAGCCAATGACTCAAGCACCAAAGCATAAACCCAACTGATTTTGTTGATTACCTGGTTGGTTAAATTTAAGGTCTCCTGAAGCCTGTCAGCAGGAAACCTTCAAAAGGTCAGACTCTGGGTATTTCAATACCTAAATATCCTATACACTTTCGATATGTCCTCTAGAGCTTTGCAACATCAACACAGGTATCACATTGGCAGAGAAGAGGCAGTGTTTTATAATAAATAACAGTTTGGCATTCTGAAGCAGTATCACATGTAAATTAAGTTGCCATCTAACAGAATGAGAATTCGTTGTCTGTGCTTTTCCTCCTGCCTTGTGGGTTTAATTAAAGGGATGCACAAAACAGAGCTCCCTCTATTGCCCTTGCTGGTGGCAACATCTACTGGAGGAAACCAGAATTCTGAAGTCAAATTGTGACAGCTAAATGCTTTTGATTTCATTCCTAATACAACAAAAAATTATGAATGCCCCCCCCCCACATACACACATACACCTTCCTTGTAGAAGAAAGTTTTACCTGTTTTAATGAGTTCAAAAGTGTAAAAGCTAAACATATTCCACAGTTTACTAAGCAGTGTTTCAAGGTTCAACAGAAAACCTAACTTCAGGTAATGTTTTGGGGGCTATTAGTGCCAGCACCTTGTGCAATAAAACACCAGCACAGCAACACCCACAACTGCTCTAAGCATACCAAGATCATTTGTGTATGAAACATGAAGAAAAATCAGTGCAGATGGAAGAAACCTGAGAGAAAGGCCTCTTGTAATTTATAGGGATGTTTATGTCACATATTGGGATTCTGTTAATATTAACAGGTTTTTACAAAACATTTTCCTTTAAGTACATTTCCCTTCAAGTACAAGCAAGGTTCTTTTCAGATTATATATCTCTATATATGCATATATATAGTTTCATGCATCTACATATATTTACTTTTATAACTAGAGAAAAGGCCAAATGTTTAAACCACTACTTCTGTACAAAAATCATTACCAACTGACTCAACCACACAGTTATGTCCATCCAGACATGGAGGATATTTTACTACCAGTTAATCATAAAACTCCACTGCAATTGCAGGTACCAAATAAAGTCAAAGACTAACCAAATAACTTCCCATTACATAACAACCTCTCTGCTGATGGCTCCCCAGCCATTCACCTGCTGCTGAAATGCAGCCACGCTGTAATAACAATTACAATCATTTATTTTAGGATGAGAAAGAGTAATTCCTGGGGTTGAAATGGTATTGAAAACGTTAGGAAAATGAAGTGCAATTACTCACGATGGAATCCAGCCAGGGCGACAAGGTCAATGTGCAAAATCCTGCCAAAAGTTCTATTATCAAAGCCAGAGGAGGACAGCAGCATGTGTTAGTCACAAACCACACTCCATTTCAGCTGCTGGATCTCACCCATTTGTAACATTTCAGGTTCACTTCAGAAATTAAAGGCACTGAATTGGTGACAGGATCTGGCCACAGCTCAGTGAACTGGGGAAGCTGTAATGGTTCAGTAGCCTTTTTCACCCATGAAAAGAGAATAATTCTCTCATTTGAGCTATTTTGGAAGCCAAGTGGCAATTAAGAAAAGCAATGTTGCTACTTTTCCTGTGCCAAAACACAGGCAAAACCAGGTAGCAGATGAGCATGCCCTGTTCTAGATAGATTGGCAGCCCTAGTGAAGGAGTGGTGTTTGTAGGACTGCTGAAACCAGTGTAGCATAAGCCATACAACACTCAAGCTTTACTCCCAGCTAAAGCATTAACAGCTTCACCAATTACAACCCAACTATGCCCTCATCAGGCCCCCTATGGAGGAAACTAAACCCATGAGCAGCAAAAGTCAACCCAAAGGATTTTGGTTTCTGTGAAAACAGCTCTCCCAAAGGCACTACAGATAAGCGCTACTGCTGTAAAACATCAGTCCTGCAATAGGACAAGCCTTGGCAGTTGTTCTGGAAGCGGTTAGCTGCTAGTGCGGCCTGGGAGGCCTATCAACACCACCAGTGTGTGCAGCCCTACACCCAAACCATTGCCAGCCCCCAGGCTGGATCTGCGGCTGCAGGCAGCCCAAGCGCCCAGATGTCAAAGGCCTGCAAGGACACATCCCTTCCGAGTGGCTCACCCAGCTCCCACCCCATGGAACCGAGGAGGTGAAGCAGCCCTGCAACAACAGCCCCTGCTCGGGAAGGACACCCACATCTCACCCGTTAGATACCACCAAAAACCCCACTG
>JBCJKH010050726.1:3376-16544 GCA_039877255.1 Loriculus beryllinus | reverse complement strand
AGAGGTTTGCTTTTCCAGCTCCACGTTTCAAACAGGCGTTCTCCACAAGAAAATTATGACGGCATTTGTGAAACATGAGTTCTCCTGTGATGTGTTTATTTAACTCTATGTTAATACAAAAGAAAGCAGAAAAAATACTTGAGAATCAATAACAGATTTAACTCTCTTACCTCTCTGTTGTGGCTGGAACTACCAAGAGGAGTGACCCTACATAACCCTGAGCTCTAGGATGTGTGTCACTGGGGACTCAGGAAGATCGACCTACTTATACATGAAGCTCCAGTACCACTGAAGAAAAGTCTTCCTGCAGGTGAAGCACAAAAATTGTGCACACTATGCACAAAAATTCGTATGTGCTTACTGATCAAGGCTTGCTCTGTGCATGCTGGTGAGGTCCACGGCTACTGTATACTGCTATGGGCAGAGTGAAGGGGCTCTTATTTTTTCATTCTGTAGTCCCTCAGGTGCAAAGAGGATATAGGCAGAGCTGCCAACTTTTGTTCAGCTCCCTGTGTGACATATTGATTCTGTAAATGGGTTAATGGACCGATTTACCACTTTCTAGAAAATCTGCATGAAGCCTTCAGTTGTATTTCCCAGTCAAGACATCCTGCTCCAAACAGCAGCAAGGATTTGTTCCCAAATCCTTGCTGCCTCACATAAGAAAAAGGGAAGGCTGGAGTCCTTCTGAGAGAATCTCAAGAGAGTCTAAACACTGTTTGCAAGAGATGATGGGAGGCTGCGGGGCACTGGCAGGCACAGGCGGGTACCCATGTAGGGTTTAATGCCAGAAGCATTTGTAGCAGCTTGCACTGTCAGCCCTGCCAATGCATGGCTGCTGTACTCCAGGTGTGTTTAGTACAGAGAGAGTGAGTACCTAGTGCTGGTACCTGGCACGGTGTGGCCAAAGTCAATACCTGTAATCTTCTTGAAGCTCATGTGAATGTGTTGAAAAACAGTTGGAACATGTCAGCTCGTGACAGAGGTGCCAAAAACAGTGCTGGGCAAGTACGGTCGCAGGCAGTTCCAAATGGCTCCAAAGGGCTGAAACAAGCACAAGAATTCAAGGCTCAAAAAATGTTTATAAAATGCTTCTACTTAAGCCAGCAAACCAAAGGACATGAATAGCCCTCCCATAATATTTTACACACATCTTTGTATGGGTTTTTTTTTTTTTTTTCACTATTATCTGAACTAAAATGCTGTAGAGCATCAAAAGGATGCTCTCTTTGGAGAGCCAGAAACAGTTTTAAATCTCATCACTTGAACAGAATACAATTGCAGCACTACACCCCTTCCCATGTCCACTGTAAGTGCCCATGGTTTTACTTTCATGCCTTCCCATCTTTTCACTGACAGAGCAAAATGACAAGGATGAAGAAACTCAAAGCTGAATTTGCAATGAAAGCAAACATCTATTGTAAACTAGTTGAGAAGCCACATCTTTTCATCATTTTTTCTCACTGGGAGCTCTTGGAGACATTATTTTTGAGGACCACATGTAAAAAGCCACATATTGCCTAAGTGTGACTCTTCTACTGAAGGTGTTCCCTCATCCACTATGAGATACAGTGATGGTTGATCCACTGTGAGATGCAGCCAGGTTGGACAGGGCCTCGGGAACATGATCTAATGGGAGGTGTCCCCGCCCATGGTGGCGGGGTTGGAACCAGCTGATCTTAAGGTCCTTTCCAACACTATCCATTCTATGATTGTATGATACTATCATGGACTGCACACTGTTCAGCTTCCACAATGCAGATGTATCTTGCAATTCCTCATATGTACATGAAGTAGACAGGTGAGTTTATATATGCCTTATATGTTACTTAACATACATTAAACTACCAGCATTTCAAAACTGCAGTGGAGATTGCCCGCCTTTCAAGACCCAGAAAGAGAAAGAAAGCAGCAAACAGCAAAAGGGCCAAGCAGTTTTTCTCTTCATCATTCCCACTTCCTACGTGAAAGGCTCACTGGTAAAATTTGTTCCTAAATTGTGGGGTTTTTAGAACAACACTCTCTAGTCACACAAGCAACACTTTATTTTTCCAAGTGTAGTTATTTAGTTTCTTCACATTTGAATTTTTGTGTCACTTCTCTTCCTCTCTGCATTTTTTTAAACAGTGTGAACACGTTCTGTAATTATTGCTGACAGCCCAATGTTTAATGGTGCTGAGTGTCTTTTATGGCACAGTCAGAAATTCGTTTGGGAGACAGCTGTCTCTGTTTAAAGTCGCTGCTCCTTAATCTCTGCCTCCACAACCCAGAAGTGGCAACTGACCGTACCTGCAAATAGTTGAAGCAAAGCCTGTTTCCCTCCACAGTACAACAGCCTTGGAAAGCCCGTGAATTTGGTTACTGCATCTAGGCTGAGGGGCACAGGGACAAATAGCTGATCAAGCAGTAGCTTGTTAAACAACCACAGCTGTTTCTCAAGCAAACATCCGACCATGCCCTCAGAGGCAGCACTGCGCATGCGGTGCTGGAAGTGCAGAGGTTTCCAAAGCCAGGAGATGCTGTGGGAACCATCCCACATTCCTCCCCTGCCCCAGCTGAAAGCCAACCGCTGTGCTGTGACTGCAGCTGCTCTACACGCTCCATCTCCTAGCCTCCTCCTGGCCTTCAGTCTTTTTTCCATGGAAGTGTCAGAAGTACCACCATGTACTTAAAGCAGAGCTGAACTTTTCTAGCTGCCGTTTCGCAGGAATGCAGTCCATGTGGCACACTTCCCAGCTGTTTTCACAGAAGGCTGGCCCAGGCAAGCACAGCTTTAGATAGCCTGGGTGTGACTGATTACCTGCTATACAGCTCAGGAGGTGATTTGATTGGCGCCAGTCCCAAGTAATGTGAAGTAACGCAAAACTCATCTATCACCATGCGGTACTTACCAGGTGAACCTTCATGAAGAAAACTTGCCTGACCTGATAACGCAGCATTACCCCCAATAATTATGTGATTTAATACAAGCACTGATTTCCCACCCGTGAATGGGAGGGAGGAGGACAATCGCCTCCATCTGTGTGTGTTTGCCTGCATGTTCCCATGAACATGTTCTCAGCTACAGCATGTCCATAATCTGCAGCCTTGAAAGGGCATCAGGAAACTATTTTGTGTGGCAGTGTTGTGCCAATCTGTGTGTTGTCAAACTATGGTGCTGACATTGCCAAATTGTTGTATCTTTAGATTCTTGAACTATAGCAAAAGAGGAGATGTGGAGTGTGCGAGCGACACAGTCCCTTCCTTTGGTGAACAGGAAAAACTAATCCCTTGCCGCTCTTTTATACTGCAACAAAAGGAACTAATACATCTCTGTGTTATCAGTTCCCTTGCTCTGCACTTCAGTGAAGTTAGTTTGGAGCAATTAGCGACTTTCCTGCACTGTCTGAAAGAGTAGGCACTTTCTAGCCCTCATTCAGCTTACTTACCAGAATTATTTTTTAATTAATTCCCCCATTGTATCAGCACAGCAGAAGACAGGCCTAATACTCTCACCATTTGTAAGTCAGCATATGATTTTATACAATTTATACAATGCCCTGAGAAATGAAAGCATACCTGCCAAGAGTATCCTATGCAAATGCTTTGCAGGATTTTCCTTTATGACTAAGGCCAAAAAGGACCATTGTGATCATCTTACCAGTCTCACCTACCATACAGATGTGGCTTTAGTACAGCAAGTGTTGAGCTAACAGCTCTAATGACAGAATATCCACCGCCTCCACTGCACTCTCTTAACATTTAAAAGGCATTTCTACCCCCAGCCTGCAAAAATGGAGAGAGTTCAGGAGCTGTGTTTTATACCCTGGAAATGCTTTGTGCAAAATCATCTTTGTGTGTGATACAACAGAGGAACACATCTTTGCAACAGATTTCCCACTTTCCCCCACATCCCATCACACTTGCCCCCAACCTTGATCTGGGAAGTGTTAAATTCAAAAGTATTATAATGGGTTTCTTTGACTCAACACTGATAAAAGTTTCACAGTGAAGACAATATTCAGCTTTTAAGAAATTGCTCCTAAAATACAGAGATGTAAAATTATGCTGGTCTCTTTTCATCTGGCTTTGAATCATTCCAGAGGATTGTGTGGTAGAGATGACATTTTGCTTTTCAAACTGCAGGATTTTTCCATTATGTTCTATTTAAGTTTTTCATCAGTTTGCTATAGCTAGAACCAAACTGCAGACCTTTCTCCCTTCTGAAGCAGGAAATTAATACTTTCATTTCATAAAATTGCCAAAGGAGATGCTAGGAAGTCCTCTCAAATATGATGAAATGCCCTAATAACATATACATTTATAACTGATGTTCCATTGTGAAAATTAACATTGGAAACAAGACCATTTTAGAAATAAAACCCAGCAAGTAGAACTCTGCAACAAATCATCTTGAAAACCCTGGCACCATGAAGTGCTCAGGGCAAGGACCCCATGCTTCTGCTGTAGCAACTCTGTAGGTAGCATGTGGTGTATATTAGTACCACTCTCAGCTGTGCCTGGCCATTTAGGAGTATTATCACAATAAAAATCACCAGCACCATCACAAACGTTTTTAAAAGCCATAGGCTTCACAAAGGAAAAGCTAAAAAGCTCCATGGGTATTCAGTTTATTCAGCAGAACAGCTGATAACTGATCCCGCAGTCCTTATTCAGGAAAGAATCTAAATCCTAAGGGGAATTCAAGTGAGCTCCATTAGCTCAAATGCTCTTCACCGAATAACCAGTAACCCCAGAAGACTGGAGACAGATAAAAATATTCCTTCCTAAACCTAGTTGCCAAATGAAGCCGGCTGAATATTTTCAAATGGAATTTCTATGAGGGCTTAAAATTAAAGGTGTTTTTGTCTGCACGGGACAGCAAAATCAGATTTCCAACAAAGCAAAGAGGCATAGCAACTTTAAAAGCATTATTGTTATCTTTGTCTAAATATCTCAGTATTGTTCAAGCCATTCTGCTTCCACTGCATGAGAACGCATTTTCAGAACTTGTGCTTTGCCAGGCTTGGTGCCTTGTCCAGAAACTAAATACCAGACCAGAAGCAAATAAGTTATAGACATTTCTTACTGTGTTATACACAATATATTTCTGCAATATATGGAAAGATGACAGCAACAACACTGCAGAGCATTTAGTTTCATCAATATGGTCAGCAAGTAGGCAAAAGGAAGCTACAGTTCAAACACAAAGATACTGTGGTTAAAGTAGCATGTCTCCCGCTTTACTGCTGTACCCACTCCTGCAATTCCCAGTCATGCAAGCAAGCTGCTGATTTCACCAGCTCCAACTGAACGGGCAAAGAGCAGTCTTTCCCCAAAAGTTGCAGGATTTAGCTATAAAGCTGTTCTTCAGAGACTAAACGAACTGTTTTTTTTCTTAGTGCGTCATCTTCAAAGTACAAATTAGTAGCAAATAGTCATGTAGGCCAGTTAGAGGTGGGAGAATTTCTCCAGACCTTACAAGGGTGTCAAGTGCAGTTCACAGAGAGCAAAATTAATGCCACTAGAGACAACCAGAGTTCACCTATGAGCAATTCTCTGATGGGTGATTGCTTCTTCCATTTTGCTTTTATAGGCTTTAAGGTGCACAGGTAAAATAAGATCACAGAGTGACTGAGATGTTTTTATAAGTGTGGACAAAGAAGGCAATTTTAAATCTTTTCTGAGGTATGTATAATTACAAGTGCATTACAGATGTTGTTAATATGCTTAGGTGCTTAGGGAAAGCAATCTTATATGAAAGATAACCTTTTAATAGATTGCTTTATTATAGCAGCACTCAGCTTCACCACTCTATTCAGAGTTGAGTTAGCTTCCCATGTTTTCTCCATGTTTATAACTTAGCTGTAAAAAAATCATTTCAATTGAATATTCATGCCAGCTCATAAAATTTCTATGCTAATTGGCAAAAATACAAAACTGGTTAATCTTTTACAGATACAAACACCTACTGGCTAAGGAATTAAAGATTTTTTTATATTTCTTTTTTTCTCTTTCTTTTTTTGGCACTTGCCTAACTCCATAACCATTCCTCTGTAAGAAGTATATTTGGCAAACGATTAGCATATATTGATTAGTTATTACACAGGAGAACTGTTATTGCAGAGGTTTTTTAAAACTTAATCAAAGCTTGCATTAGACAACAGATTGCAACAGCACCAAAGGAACCATTAATAAAAGCTTTTTTAAAAGAACTAGTTAATTTAGTGCTTATGAAAACAAGAGATCTGCAGAGTTGGACAGGGTCAGTGATGCACAGACTTCCTACGACATATTGCCGATACATTGCCATCCTGGATGAAGAGTTTCTTACTGTTTCGGTCATGAATCCTTTCTGAGCAGGCACTGCTGCTCCCACAAACTGCATGGCACACTAGTGACACAGGACAAACAGTTTCTAGAATTACATTTCTAGTATGGGAACCAACCCTGCTTACCTTAACTGTGCAGTTAGTCCTGCGTGATGCCAGAAGACCAGCACACATGACCATAACTTGGCTCTTAACTTTTAGCTATGACTTCAGCTGTAGCTTGGAGCCAGCTTCCCAGGACAATTTGGCAAGAATGCATGCAGTACATCATGTAGATTTTCAGTGGTGCAGCTACAATACGTGATAATTCAGTTCTGCAGAAACACCCTGCTCACCTCCCTCTCCAAAGCAGTCTGTTTAAAATCAGTCAGGCTGCTGGCACAGGTAAAGTAAGCAGGATTTCCTTCTCAAGTTCTCTGCTTTCTGATGACATGGCTTGTCTTCTGCACTATGTCAAGGAAACACAGCCCGCAGGACTTTCTTGTGTGCTCTTAAAAGTATTTTAGGTTTTTACTTTCTCTTTTCTATTCACATTGTGCATCAGCTATTTAAGAAAACATGTCTCTGCTGGGGATCTCAATTTCTGCACCTGTGTTTTGAAGACTTCAGTGAAGACCGCCAAAATGCTACTACTTAAACACTGGCTCCTGAACATACACATGCTTCCCCTGAGATAATATCTTAAATTTCCATAAAAACACCAGCATTACCTGCCTACACTTAAGTAAATTAAGGATAGTGATCTGCTTAATGGCAATAGTGCAGGATGGGATAGATTTTGATCCCTCTGTTGTATGCGTATGCCCTGTGAGTTCTGCATGGTCTGTCTCTTTTTTAATCCCCACTTCTGAGGATGAGAGTAATGTTTCTCTATCTTTCAGAGCCATTGCCATGACTGATGCTGTAAAACACTATTGTGTGATGCTCAGATACAATTACAAATACCAGATAAATGTATAAGAACTTTATGCAGACCTTTTTTCCCCCTACATTTTCAGCAAAGAAAGAATAAGGAGGTAAAACCCCTTGGAGCTTGTCCTTTCAGCTCCTTGCAAATATCTAAAAGAATCACTGCAGAGTAACTTCTTGGCTTCTTTATCTCAAGAAATGGGTCACACGTGGCAATACACATATCTACCTTAGGACTTCACACTAAGGCTTTTAACATATATTGTTAGCGGCATCGTAAAGTTTTCATATGAGTAATGCAACATGTTAAATGCTACTCCAAAGGATCCATTAGGTTTCACCAGTACAAATTCACTTTCTACACAAAGGGTTGGCATGATTAATGATCTGTTATGGTCTATTGATTAAATATTACCTGTTATAAAATTGCTTAAATGTATATTTACAAGATAAACTGGAACAGCTAACAGGCATTACAGTCTTTGTGGTAATTAATAGGAATGTTATGTAAATACACATTTAAGTGATTTATATAATAGGGATCCAAATAAACTGTTATCATCTATCATGCTGTAATGAATTTGCTCCTTTACTGTAGGTAGGTATCTGACCTCTACTGGAATATGAAAGACCTGCTTATATGTCTCACCGTTCTTGCCTAGCTTCAATAGAAAACCGTGCCTAAAAAAATGTTTTGGAGAACAAAAAGAGAAAAAAAAGGTGCATTAGATATGATGGTAGTAGTTAAACAGACCCTGAAAGCTCTGTAGTCAGATTGGCTAGGGAATGAATGAACATCACTTTGACTGCCTCAACCTCACAAGCAATTATCCTATGAAGGCTACAAGAAAGATGCACAGCAGCTATATGGGACCACAGACACAAGAATGAACTTGACCTACATCTTCTGAGGAGTGTGAGGACCATGAAGCTGGGCTGGACATGGGAACTGACCTGGACCTGGAAACTCAAGTTGATCATACTCCGTGGGGCATAGCTACACTGCAGTCCTGATGCTTATAATGCCGAAACACGGGGTAGTCTGCAGTGCTCTCCTTCAGCTATACCAGATACAGGTAACGCACACAGTACTTCTCAGGGAGCGTAGGGGAGAAACCATCTTTGCACAGGGACTAAATATTGGAATTTTCAGTCTCCTAAGAAAAAGGAAATTTAAGGAAACCATTAGACATCACAAAATAGATGCAGGAGTTCGTTTTTAACTCCAGGACTTGCCTTCAACTTGTAACTGTTAAAGCTAATTGTCATTCTCCAGATTCACAATCTGTAAATAAAATACTGTGTTACTTCTGCTAGTTTTGGAGTGTCTTCTTCACTTCAGTTTGGGAACAGTCTAACACACAATGAGATAACTAAACCAGGCTCTCAGTTACAACCACAGCTCATTAGGACCACCTTTTTCTTTCCTTTGTTCACAAAAGGTGTAGAATCAGTTGCTTGTTCTAAAATTTCATATTCTGGCTTTCCCCTTCAAAGTGTTCTCTCAGCACATACTCCAGGCAAAGCAGTCAAGCTTCCTCTGACCTCACAGAGTACAGACAAAGACTCAATTCAGCTATTATTCAGCTTCATAAGACTACCTTTCATATGTTACTCAACGTACTAAGCAGTGACTGGGCAAAATCATGAACATTATTTCCTAATGGAAAATGGATTTGGAGGGTCATTAGATATTCTTCGCAGCTACAGGTGTCACAGGCACAGGGGATGAAGCATAAGCATGTTTTGGCATAACAGAGACATTCCTTCAGTGCCCAAGAGAGTGAACCAAGGCCGTTTACCTGCATGATAATCTGGAAGAAGATGCTGAGAGGGCTCACATGTCTTTGGGTGTGTGATGGAGCCCTGTTGCCATTTCTGCCTAATGAGAAGAAAGGAAAGATGAGAGGACATATGACTACATGCATCCACTATCCACTGCTCTCACTGTGTTGAGGATGTGGGAGAACAGAAGATGCCTGCTTATGTCTTAGGGCTCCAGATGCAGCTCTTGGAGCAGCTCTGACAGATGAGGGTGGTCCTCCACACAGCCACATCTGAACTCATCTGAGCTAACCCTGGTGGGGGCAGGTTTGAGCCCTCGCCAGTAGGCAAGCACTAATGAAATCCATTAAACTGTCAACATTTAGGGAACACTGTTTTACAAAACCACTTAAACATACCATGCAACAGACAGCTGAATTAGGCCTGTCTGCCTGTGTGGAGTCAGAAAGAGCCATGTTACTCTTCAGGGGATTGAAAACTACTTTGCCAAGCAGAACCCTGGTTTTTCATTTTATTTTTAGCAATTATTCAAACGTACTTAAAATGGACAAGTGAGTTTTTACCTCCTCCATAGTAGAAAAAAAAAACAACAAAAATCCTGCTACGAAAGACAACCACCACCTTCCAAAAGGAAACAAAAAACCCATGTCACTGGTACCAAACGGACTTTGAAGAGGTGATTTGAAAGCAGGGAGAGAGATACCAGCGAACTGGGTGGAATTGCTGCATGCCATTGGAGCTACATGGCAGGGTGTTCTGAGATGCACAGAAAGAGATCAGAGCTGATCACAGGTGAAAGACTGCAATGTTGGCAGCCAGCGTGCAGGAAAAGTGAGCTCAGAAAAGAAATGAGGATCCCAGGCCCCCAGGCCACTGGCAGCTGCTGTGAATGTTTGTGTTTGTGCCAGAGACTGGCAGAAATGACAAACTGAGTCGTCAGAGAGAGGCCAGAGCAGCCCAAGTCACTCTTCAAGAAGCCCCGTGAGGCAAACACTGGTGTGCTACCAGCATGGGCTGCTAAAGGAGCAATCCAGTCACCTCCTGGTTTGCTGGAGGTGAGCGGCTGCGACTTGACTGGTAGGTCACTTTCAGCAGGAGATGTTCAAGGTGTGAGAAATGAATTTGAGCATAAAAGAGAAAGAAAAGGTGAAAAGAGTGCTCAATGACTTTACAGCTCCTGCCCAGCAACTGCATATATGAGATCCACTGTCTGAGTATGTTAAAGGAAGCTGGTTTCCCAAAGGCTGTCTCTCTTGCAGTCCATCTTCTATTGGAGAACATATGGGGTGCTTTCAAGGAGCTTCCAACAGCTCCAGGAACATTTTGGAGCATTTACTGTATTTAGATAGATCTTTTCTTCTTGTACTGTGCTGCTTCTGTCACTTCTCATTCATACAGAACTATATACTAAAGGAAGATGTTTGTTTTCTTCCTGCTTGGTTAATTTCATTTTTGCTTATTTCTTGACCTGGAGCCATAGTTTCCCACCCTCTCCAAACTTCACTAGGGAAGTCTCATTTTCCTGAAAGGCTTCAAATTTGAATTGATGGAGACAGTGGTGACTATTTAGACAAAGAATAGATATGATATAGAAAACACAAGACAAACATCAGTGGACTCCTCATCTCCAAATTAATCTGTGTCCTGAATAAGGATGACAAGGAAACATATTCTGCCATGATCAGTAACATCTGGTTTTCTGCAGTGAAGCTTCCAGAAGAGTGGCCATTTTGTGACACATACAAAAAGGCACTGACCATTATACATTGGCTTTAGGCTCCACATGAGAATGACAGCCATCAACTAGCAACAGCTGATGGCCCAAGAGAAAGAAAGGTTTTACAGTCATTCCCAGTCACAAAAAGCATTCAGTCTTACAAACTATAACTTCTATGACATCACTGTCATCTCCCCAGCAACAAGCAGTGATGTCACAAGACAAGTGCAGATATAAAATAAGCAGTCAAAGCAGGTAAACATTGGGAAAAAAACACACAACCAATTTTCATGCAAATTTCCTTGTTTATAACAAATGAAGGAAGGGGGAAAGCAGAAAAATAAATGATACATCTGCACAATTGTTTCTAAATGGAATGCTTTTCAAAGCTCACCAACAGACATCACCAACTCTTTAACGTTTTCCTTCCCACTAATTTGTATCCTGTCAATTTACAAGCTATTTCAAACACCACTTTCATTTAATAAAAATGCGTGGCACAATGGGGAATTTATGTAAACAAGGTTGGCAAAATATCTTTGTAGGACATGCTGATAGGAGTCATGTAAAGAATGAATTAATGAATGAACACTTTAGTAGTTTGGTGTAACTGGGATATAGCCTAACTGAAACACTAGACCTGATGCTTTACCATATACATATCCATAGAAGTGGACTTTGACAGAGTGAAACAGACTCAAATCAACCCCCTGGTGGGAAGCCACACGCCTCCTAGACCTTTAAAAAAATAGCTAGTTATTATTATTCAACAGCAGCATCATAAAAAACTTTTCACTCAATAATCATTAACCACTAAAAGAAAAAAAAAAAGCATGGATCATTATTCTTAGGTTATGAGTGGAAGATTACAGTCTGGGTTTTGAAAAGCATCTACTAATTCAAAACATCTTAGCCAAGTTAACATTTAAAGCTAAAATGTCCTAACTGGTCACAAGGCTTCTTGGAGTACAATAGAGAAAGAAATAAAATTGGATTTTCTCCATGATGGATGAGACTAGGAATGTCCCATGGGAGATATTGCCTAGAGTTTTTCAAAAGATTTGCTTTTTGATTTCATGATGGTAGACAAAGGAAGGCTATTCAAAGAACCTGTTTCCGTTCTCTGCCTGGTTAATCTGTCCACAAAACTACAGTGCCCCATTATTTGTGTCCCCAAACTGAGATTCTTGTGCTGGATTGAAGTTAGCCCCAGCTGACTTCAGTTAGAAGCCATTTCAACCAAAGAATCCCTTCTATAAATGTATCACCAGCACACATGATGTCCTGGAGATAAAAACTGACAAAGAAACTATACTTTTATATTACAAAGGTCAAAGGTACATTAAAAGTGCATGAATGGGTGTACTACAGGCTATTTAAGTGATATTTAAAAACACAAAACTTGCAACTGATCGGTCATTTATAGAAATAGTTACTAGTAATTTACTAGCCCTTTAGTAACATTGTATGCATTGAGTCCTAATATAAGCTGTAGTGTACACAGCTTCAAATTTTAAAAAATGAACATCATAAATTATGCTCCCAGCTCAATATTTAATAAGCAAAAGGTCTCGTTTTCCAGATTGCTGAGTAATCTGTAATTCTCTTCACTTCACTGGGAGCCATTGTAGACTCAGCATTTTCCAAAGCAGGCTAATTATTTAGTTGCCCAAACATGATACAAGAAAACCAATTCACAGGTAAGTACTCCAAAAGTGGCCAAATCCTGGTTCTTCACAGGAGAAGGGAAACAGAAAAACAAGTTCTCTAAGGGCAACAGGTATGTTCTAGGGTGTTATCAAGACACAGGAGCTGGCTTGGCATATAAATTAGCTGTTTTTTTATTGAGCCTGTGTTGCCACAGCCAGACTACTTCTTGTACCTGAACTGTTTCCAAAGTCATCTCAGGTGACTCCATTCCGTCGCTGCCTGCCAGTTCAGCACACTCAGTAAGGGAGTACTAGCACCCCGAAGGGTTGCTCTTCTCAAAGGGAACTGAAACAGGAGATGACTTTTCTTCCTCCCACATCAGCTAGTGCTGTGCAGGGAGTACATGGCAGAACTTTTTAAAGACCAGAGGGGATATTACTGGTTTGTTCATCCCATCACACCTGTAAGCTGCCTTTCTCCTTCACAGACAAATTACCTTCATATATAACCTGTATTACGCATTTGTGTATAAATGTATTTGTCTCGAAATTGGAGAGACATAAGTTTGATAGGTGGACCACTCAGTGGATAAAGAACTGGTCGGACGGCTGCAGTAAGGAGTGGTGTCCTTCAGGGATCGGTGTTAGGACCAGTGTTGTTCAACATCTTTGTAGCTGACATGGACAGTGGGATTGAGTGCGCCCTCAGCAAGTTTGCCAATGACACCAAGCTGTGTGGTTGGGTGGATATGCTGGAGGGAAGGAATGCCATCCAGAGGGACCTTGACACGCTTGTG
>JBCJKH010050725.1:0-12446 GCA_039877255.1 Loriculus beryllinus | reverse complement strand
TCCAACCTGGCCTTGAACACTGCCAGGGATGGGGCAGCCACAACTTCTCTGGGCAACCTGTGCCAGGGCCTCACCACTCTCACAGGGAAGAACTTCTTCGTAATAACCCCATCCAAATCTCCCCTTTGCTAGGTTAAAGCCATTCTCCCTTGTTTTGTCACTACAGGCACTTACAAAAAGTCTCTCTACAGATTTCCTGTACTCTTCTTTAGGCACTTGAAGCTGCTCTAAGATTCCCTCAGAGCCTTCTCTTCTCTAGGCTGAACAACTCCAGTTCTCTCAGCCTGTCTTCACTGGATGCACCCTTATACTTGGTTCTATTGCTTTAGACCAAATTACTGACCTGCAGCCAAAGTTCCTGAATTTACTGGGTTGAAAAAGTCTTGGAGAAAGTCAAATATGACCTCCAAGTTAATGAAGATCATGAAAAAAATTCTTGTTATAGAAATTTAGGGGGTAGGTTGATAAAACACAGATTGATGGGGACTTATACATCTTCACAGTCTAACATAAAGATATCTAAGCTGGTAAATGAATGCATTCTATTAGAAATATATCTTATACAAAAGTGTGAGGCTCTGGAAATCTGTAGAGAATCAGACTGAGTTGTATTATCAAGAAACATACTAGATGTTATATCCTGTTTGAAGAATAATGCCTGCTGCACAGTTTTATGGCTGTCTGGAAGCCATTAAAGTGCATTTAGCTGGAAGAGAAAGAATATTTTTCAGTGTTCAGATGTGGCAGTTTTGAGTGTGAGATAGAAGACAATTTAGGAACCTCTGAAACAGTCGTTGCCATAATAGCAACAATCCATCCTTCCTAAAGCAGCAGCTGATGTTTTGGTTTTCTTCTCCATTTAACTAGCAAAGTGCTCAGATGAGCTTTTGTTAAGCTCTGATTTTGCAATGGCTGGGTCTGCACACCTTCACTTCCAGGATTTTTTTCGAGGCTCACTTGTTCTGTGCACTGCTTCATCCCCTTAATCATACATCATAAGACATTTCCTCTACCTCGTAAACAAAGGGGGAGTTTGTTTCTATAGAAACAACAGAAAACCTGGAGCTGTTCCTGCTTCCACTTGTGCTAGGGCATGGTTTGCTTCCTTAGGAAAAGCATAAGGATCCCACATGGTGCCCTCTGTGGAGGGGATGCATGACTGGTACTTGCTCAGATTGACTAGTGGAAGTTGTCCCTGCCCACGGCAGGGAGGTTGGAACTAGATGATCCGAAAGGTTCCTTCCAACACAAACCATTCTATGATGCTATGACTAATTCTCTTCACTTTTATTTGAATTATAAATTGATCTTACTACTTCTAAGTTTATCAGGACATAAAGCTACAAATTTTATACCTCATAATTACACTGTTATTAACCCATCACCATAATACAGATTTTGGCTCCAACTAACATTTTAATATCACTGCACTTTATTCAGAACTGGACCCTTTCATATTACTTCTTTGGCCAAGTAATAAAATTATTCAGTAATGCCAAAATCTGGGACATCAGGTTACCATGTTATATAGAAGATGACCTAAATAGAAATAACAGTAATTTTCATACCATGGTTTACTTTTCGTTTTCTTTTCCCTTTCTCTGCTCATACTATACATATGAAATATTAATTTCTGTTTGCTGCAGCTTCACTCATATTGCAATACAGCAAACTCTGAATACTTCAACTCCTTTGAATCCTCAACACTAGGCACCTTTTTCACATAGTGATTTCCTAAAACTAAACGACTGACTTAGGTTCTTAATTCAAGCCCCAGATACGATCTTTAGCAACTAACACAACTTTCAGGTTTTTTTAATGACCGTATACCCGCACTATCAACTCCTTATTTCCTTATTACCTATGACCAAAGCTCTGGATTCTGCATTGCACTTTCCCATATGCACTCAACATGTATGCATCTTGTTTCATAGCACAGAAATAAAATTATGTGTACATTCGTACAATAATATGACAGTTGTAGTCACTAGAAACATAGGTACTCTGGTACTCAGGTACACTGCCCTCACAGAACATAAATACGGGGCAGCCTTAAGGCTTTGAATACGAAATATTACAGTACAGTTTATAAATTCTATATTCTTTCTTCGATTTTCATAAAATATATATTTTTATACTGAGCATTAAGCTTATTCTAAAATTGTGCTAATGTAGCATCATTTTTATCACATAACTTTCCTTGTTAACTTTCCTGTTGTTTTTAATAACATTCTTCCTTTAGTTCTTATGTGTTTGCTTTGCAATCAATACTCACTCATTTCTACTCATTGGTACTATAACATATCTGAATTCATTATAATGTCTGTCCTGTTGAGAACTGTTTTATTGAATGTTTACTATTACTCAGCTGAGCAGTTTCATTTGCCTCAGAGGACAAAGAGAGTATTTATAAGTACCCAACACAAATCCTAGGTGCAGAAAATCAGTCCACTTACCACTATTTTCTGCCTTGCTTCCTCTCATACTTTAAAACAGAACCCTGAACTTTTATGAGCTGTCTTTGTTATGCTCTTTACAGAGGAACAAATAAAAAATGGACAGTCTGAAATAAAGAAGCAGGTTACATCTTAAGAATTCTAAGCTTTGGAACTTGAACTCAGAGATAGAAATAGGAAGCAGAGAAAGAATTCTGTTCTTTGCAGGGCTCAAATGAATGAAAAGGATACTCCAATCCAAATCTCTTAGTTGTTTCACACATGCTTTGAGTCACTGCACAAGGCTAGCCTTGACTAAGTTGTAAATCTCAGCAAACCAGATGCTTCTCAGAGATATTCCTGGTCACACAATTCATCACCTTGGTTGACTTAAGGGCCCTCATAAAATATAACAAAAGCTCCTGTCTCAAGACTTCACATATCACCTACAGAACCACAAAAAAAGCTGGCATCACCTTTAGCAGATTCCCTAACTAGACAGGAGCATAAAAAATATAAAATCTACCTGCCTATCTGGGTTACATAGCTTTTATTTTCAAACAACACAGCATGAAATAAAACTAAAACTTCTACTCCAGAAAGTGGAAAACACTCTGTGTGCAACAGATCCTGCTTTCAACGGATAAATTAGGATAACCTTGCCAAGAGTATACAAAGATCTACTTCTTTCAAAATTACATCAGGAATACAGGTCCTGTTGTCAATTACTTCATCACAGTCCTTCAATTACAGATAAAGAAATGAATGTGTAACACCTAATAGATGTGTAATACAGAGAATGTAGTTTGAAAATATGCCATGAAGCGTACAACATCCATACACAAATGCTTCCTCACAGCAACTACTGTTCTAGGAATAAAGAATGTAATCAAATCACAAACAGCAGCATCACCACTAAAATACTGAAAAAAATTACAGTGTCACAGAATGGTTTGGGTTGGAAGGAACCTTAAAGATCATCCAGTTCCAACCCCCCTACCACAGGCAGGGACACCTTCGAGTAGGCCAGGTTGCTCAAAGCCCTGTACAACCTGGCCTTGAACGCTGCAAGGGATAGGGGCCCCCCCAGCTTCTCTGGGAAGTATCGCATGGCAAGAGTTTCCTGTTCCATTTCTTTCGTACCTTAGAAATGTGGAATAGTGCTGCTTGAGGGTTTTGTTTGTTTGTTTGTTTTTTTAAATATCTGGTTTCCCAGTTGCCTGTATCTGATCTGTCTTAAATGAACTCCTCATGGTTACAAAAGCTCACAGTACTTATCAATGAGACCATGTCAACCTTCACTTTTGAGATAATCCTCTAATCTCTACTGATAGTCAATGGAATAAGCATCTCTACAATACATTTTTAATAAGCAGAGCCTAAAGTGACTACTATTTGTGTTGGTGACTATATCACAGTTGGCAGAAGTTTGGTGGGATAAATTTCACTCTGTAATTTATGTCTGCACTTTCACAGGTATTAAGATCAGGAGGTAAGAATATAATTGAGGTCATGAATGGACAGGGTGCTTTAGTGTTTAGGACACAGACCTAGGAACAGTGTTCCCATTTTGCTCTTTTGTGGCCTTGACCAAGTTATCTAATTGCTTTGAATGGGATTTGGCTTAATTAAATCATCTTCTCTGTAGGTATCTCAGCTAGTTATCCAGACTCCCTGTGTTACTAGGACGAGATGACTCATGCCCACAACACCCGCTTCCCTCTGAGGGCTACAACACAAGTCTAGCAACTAGTTAAAATGTAAAATTTCCACTTTAAATGCACAAAGGTAGATGAGAGGAATCTTGTTCTGTGTTACAGATCAGGCTAGACTAGACATACTGGATATAAAAGAGTTTCTATTTTATCTCAATTTGAAAGCAAAACTTTCAAAGCAAAAAAGTCACTTCAAATGTAACTAAAAAAAAAATAAAAATCCCACAAAGCCTTTGAAACATGGTAGATCTGCTATTATTTCCTTAACCATCTCCTAATGGTGTGCCTAAGTTCCCAATTGAATAATAAGCCCAACTTTTTCTTACTTGCAAAGGTACTGTAAATTTATACAAGAAAAGCTATGAAGTACACAGATAAGTGATAATGGCATCATATAATTACCTGGGAGAGATGTTATCTACAGCACTACCTGTGTATGATCCTGTAAAGGTGCTGAATGGCCTCAAAATTTAATGAAATAGTTCCCCAGTACTATATTATTATGCTGAGGCTGAACATAATAAAAATTTAAGGTCAGAAATTAAAATTTTAAAACATTTTTGTTCTTATTTTTGCTTTCTGCTGAGGCACGAGTTCCCCTCTGTAGTTTGTATATCCATGTCTAGCAAATTCACTGTGTGTTTATAATCTTTCACCAGCAAACATTTGAGAACAACTAGACCGGCAAGCAGATAAAGTGAATGGAATAATAGCTATTTTACAAATGCCCTTTTGATCATCATGATTTACTGATCAAATGATGGCTTTCTTTTTCCTGATTTAAGTGTAGGAAATTTGTACACATCTTTATGCTGCTTGGTTGAGCCAGTATGTACAGGTTAAGGATTACTGGATTCTTTCTCATCAAAAGCATAATTCCATTTCAGATGGGGGAAAAAATAAACCAAAAACAACCAAAGAAGTTACACTAATGGTTAAAGACATATACTTAACATCAGGTAGAGCTTCTGGAACATTGTACTAATCCATTTCCCATCAGTATTTGCAAAAGTCCTAGACCCACGAATCCATGAGGCTATTGTGGCTCTCTTAATTTCATTTATTTAAGGATTTGTAGGGACCAGATTTGCATCCAGGATTTTCTACTTGAACAGGTACATTGCTCAAGGCATCATAAACACTACAAACAAAATTATCTTGCAGTTTTAGTGCATCTTGCTGGCTCAGATTGTGTAAGGAGTATTCACAGAAGGAAGTGAACATGAAGCATGGCTGAGATAGGATGCCAAACACCAAGAGTTGCTTCTGAGCTACTGGCTGAAACATCCAGCTTAATTCTTTAAGTGAGATCAGCAAACCACAGGCCAAACTGTTACTTAATCCAAAGATTACTTCAGTAACATTTATGTATCACAATTGCAAAGGTTTATAAACCACGCCAGACAAGTGCTTAGTTTCTGTCTCATTTGCATTGCAGAAAGACAAGAATTGCAGGTCTCCTATTTGGACTCAACAGCATGTTAGTTATCTTCTGATGCAGAACATCCAATGAATGTTATGTTACAAACTCTTCAAGTTAGTAATCATATATTTCATACAAAACTATAATATTGATGACTACATTAGATATCGTTTCGGCTTCACTGACAAATCAAATCACTTGCTAAGAGTAGCAGCCTTAAAAACATCTATGGCATATTTTCCAATAAATCAGATTCAGCCATTCCACTGTCTGTATCATTGGCATCAACTGCATATTAGGTGTAGTATAATATATTAATCAGAAACTTTCAAACAACTCAAGAGAGCAATAATTTTTAAAACACCTAAATATTTTCTTCAAATATAGGATACTGATGTACTGACAGAATTCATTAAGGAAATCTATCATTCCTGAGATCCAAAGCTAGCACTGTATATCACAGAAGTAATAATAATCTATTATTTCCATGACTATCCTTTTATGCCTGTCCTGCACTGGAAACACAACACAAACTCTCATTTGAAAATGGAGAGTATAAGATGCTTCGTATAGAAGAGAGACACTGCAAGCTTGCTGAACAGTAAGCAACCATGTGAAATCTTTAATACAAATAAATCAATGTACAAAGCTTCACCTGGTTCCTTATCATTAGTTCCTAATTAAATGAGAATGTGCTTTAAATAATTTAATAGAGATCAAATTACCTACATGTCTTGTACATGTGGCTTTCTACACATTTGCTTTAATATTGTATGATGCGCCCTGCATTTTCTTTAGGAAATTATTATCTATTCCATCGCTTAGAGTAATACAGCAACTATCCAAATAAATTTCTAACATGCCTAATGAGAAATAGTTTAGATGCCAGCAATAGCAGGAAAACTAGAACAAAAACTGGTAATCTATTTGCACAGACTCACTTTGGACTGGATATACAGAAAAGTGGTTGCCACAAAAAATGTAAAAGTTTCCAAGGCAATTGGAGGAAATGCCAACAAACAGGAAATGCTCTCTAGAAAATGCAAGGGCCACATAAACAATCTTGTATGATTACAGCACTCCTCTCACAAAGAACAATCCATTCATGAACAATTAATGAAAACATGTCTTTTTGCCTTTTATGGTCTGTTTTTTCCCTGTCATCCTCACTATATATTGCTTTCTTATCTCTGTCAATACCAATGAGAATTGTCAGTGCACAGCATCTTTGGAGAAGGCACTGAAATCAATACTAGATGAAGTAATTTTCTTGCAGGACTTGCTTATATGATCAAAAAGATGCTATGGGAATGTCTGGTCCTCATTAATTGCCTCTAAACATAGATTAGAAAACAGTGAAAAAAAAACCAAACAGCAAAAATTATCCGAAACAAACACCAAAAGTAAATACACACAAGACACGGTGCATCAAAACTCTGCAACAATTAGCATTTAGCATTTGTACATCAGCAGCTAGAGATATCTGTTGAATTATTTAGGGGGACAAATTTGTATTTTTGATTTTCTCTTTTTGAAACTGTTATTCTAAACAAAACAAGCTCTCCTGCTTTTCTATCCAGAATGACCAGAGAATAGAGAACCCAACCTTGAAGTTACACATGGCAAATGTTTGCCAAAGAAGGGTCATGTTTTGTCTATGCCTAATTTAGATGTGCAATACATAAAATGAAGTATCAGGAATAGTATAACCATTCAGAGAGCCAAGTGATGTTCTTGACACCATTGCAGAACTTTGATGAAGGACTCCAACCTCATTGAGGCACCTACTTCTCCCCCTTGACCGGAATACATTTAAAAGAGCATTTAATACATTCGGAATGCCCATGAAGTAAAGTGTAAACACAAAGTTCATTCCTCCTCATTCTTTGGCCAGTTTAGCTATAGCAACCTCAGGATTTCCTGAACTGACCTCTGGAATGCATAGCTTTATTTTCTTCTAGGTTTTGTGCTACACCTTAGAATTAGCATTTTAGACTAAACACCTAGGGAAGCAGAATATGCTTCATCAAAACTCAGTAAAGATTTCAATACACTTCATTTGGTTTAAATTTTCTTCAAAACTTATACTTCATGGCAATTACAAAATATCATGGACAAAAAATATATGAATACCTGCACCTTTTTGTGTCTTGGTTTTGCAGATGCTAAAGAACAGCTTTGCATTTATTTTAATGGCATAAAAGATCATCCTTTACATAAGTATGTAACCAAAATGAACCATTTCTTGAAACTTCCTTCATTAACAATCATTTGTAGATGATCCAACATGATTTCCTTCCAAAAAAAGTTACTACCTAATTATAATGGAAAGTTGAGTTTCATCTGAAAAAGACAGTACTGCACGGCACTCGCCAAGTTCACAGTGGATGCTGGACTTTTTGCTCTGTTAGGCTTTTGCTCTGCTTCACAGCTGTGAACATAGTCTGAAATGCTGCCATTGGAAATACTAACACATGATATGTGCAGGGATGCTTGTCATTTCTATGAGAATAAATACTCCTTCAACTCACATTATTCAATCCATATTCATATGAGATCTTCATACTGAACCTATGCACACATATTTTGAAAAAGCTTTAAAAAATCTTCAGTGATCTCAGCAGGTTTTGCATTTTTTAAATGTTTCTTCACCTTTTATTGAAGCCCACAGAATACCACAATGTGTAGAAATAACAAAATGTCTCACTGTAGTGTAGGAGCAGAACGAAGGCCATTTGAAGACAACAGAACTGGGAAGGATCTTAAGTTCAAATTGCAACAGAGAAATGTTACATCTATTTCATGCACTTGCTGAATTTTAACAGTTCAGAAGAAACAAGAAATGACTTCTCTATGAAACCTATTTAGTGATCAACCTACATGGTGACATTTTATCCCTAAGGACAACACAAGAAGGAAAGCAGTAAATGACAGAATGATGACTGAGCAAAGGCATCAAGCCTTAAAACCAATGAAACAGTGAAACAGTGATACACCTACCGAAAGTACATTCAGGTGACTAGAAGTCTAAAAAAAAAAGAAGAAAAAGAAAGAGAGCGAGTGAGTTCCTTTTTGGGACCCTCCATAGAAAGGTAGCCTCATGTGATGCTGTTTTTTTCTGCTGACTACTATGTCTTAGGGTTGTAAGCTGTCTCTCCTCCAAAGGATGTGTGCCAGTCTTTCTAAGAGAGACTACTACCTGCCATTATGTCACATAATTGTGACATCTTAAAAAAAAAAAACACAAAAAACCAGACAAGATTCTAATTTTTTATTGCAGCCAAATTTTGACTAAATGTCCAACGGTACCTGATCTGTAATACTAATGAACTATTAGAATTGTGACATTGTCATTGGCAGTCCGTCCCTTAAACTTGGCAGATTTATATGTACTGCTACCACAATATATAAGGAAAATGAAAATGAAGGAACAAAAAGAAAGGAAATGAGGGAAGATAAAGGAATAATCAAATAGGTATAAACTCACTAAATAATAAATGGGACAAATGAAGTAGGTACTTTGCTTTACACATGATATATGACACAAATACATTTAACACTGTCTTATATTTGTGATTTTCCTCTATCCTGCAATCCCATGTCACCTGCCATGCACTGTACTAGAGTTCCCTCTACTGGCTGAGTTACTGAAGCTGTTTCTTAAGAATTTGTGAAGTAAACCTTTATTTTACGTTTACTCACTCTGTTTACTGACTTGATGGAATTAAACTGAACAATGAAAGCCTTCTCTTGGTGACATAATGAAATAGAAGACTAATCCACACATACACCGCAAAAGATTTCCCTGTTCTATTGTCTTCGAAGGAATACATTGCTTAGTTCACTAATAATGCAGTGTTCAATACAAGAAGTATTGACCAGGGAATTTATTTATTCCGCAACAGAAGCCTGGGAAAATTCCACAAACTGAAAGCCTTACAGAAGTGTAAGGATTTGAAATGGAAATGGCATGTTTAATGTCAGTTATATATAGGTTGCATATATACAGATAATTGTTTAACCAACAACTTAGAAAGTCATACTGGTTTTAGTTACTGCACAGGAATTCATTGCGGTGAAGGAAGATTCAAAATCTGACCTCTTTAAAGAGCACTGCACGTTTTAGGCCTGGTCCAGACATCCATTGCATTCTAATATGAAGAGTGACAATTTGGCCACGGTACTTTGCAGCTACCATTTAACATTTCAGATCCTCTACTACCACTCATCTCTTTCATCTTTAGCAGCATTTTGAAGCTTCCAGAATTGTATTGTCACAACTGTTTTTCTGGGTTGGAAAATAAAAAGTGAGCAAGACCCCGTCCACAAGCTTCGCAGGATTCATCACTGTTGACTGTGCCTGAAGATGGTGGATGAGTTACTAAACTTGTTGGAATTTCACCTGGTATCTGAATGTTCACAGCACAGAAATACATGAACATGCTGTAATTTCAAAGCCACACTGGGACCACTGTCCTGCCAGCAGGAAAATCCACCTACTAAACTGTGACAAAGGAAATATCCTACTTTGAATATTAACTATTGGAAAATCGTAAAATGCCAAGCAGTTAGAAGGTCCTTCCTAATTCCATTCAGATGGTAACTTATCACACAGCACTGAAATCCACAATGAAGTCTAAACTAGGTTCAATTCCTATTTCATATACTAGTTGAGATCTACTGCCTCATCTTTTGGAGCTTGAATATCATTGCTTAATTTTAGGTCTTTTTGTAATTTCATGTCCAAATCCCCCAAAGGAGGACATTCACACACTTTGAATGTCAAGTATCTATGTGGAAGTGAGAAAGAACTGCATACAAATTACAGTTGCACAGCATCAATGAGACTGTGTATTTCCTACAGTCTTACTGATGTAAGGATAGGTCCCTAGAGCTGCACATATTCAGGTTTTGCCCTCAATGGAATTTGCTTCTAAAAGAAACACCTCATCTTTAAAGTTCTAGCATTTACTAACTTGAAAAAAAAGGGTTATGGAATAACCTTGCATGCTTCTCTTAAACTCATCTGTATTTCAGAAAGCCCCTGAAACAGGTTTAAACAAAGCAGAACATTTTTGTCAATTAGGAGGTCAGTGTACCTTATTGTACAATAGAATCCTGCTTCTTGTCAATTGCAAATGTAAAAATGCAAGGTTTTAGCTAAACAAGCAGAAAAAGTGAAAAGACAGGCAGCCAGATGACAGCATCAAACAACTGCTTTTGCTGTGAAACTGCTGACCTGGGCCTCAAATAACATGACAGTAGTAAAAACAAAAAGGTGCTATATGCTTTGCAGTTTAAGCATAATGGTGGGAAGTCAAAATACCAAAGCCTGCAGAATGAAGGGTAGAAAAGGTTTTACAGTGGTACTGACTTAAGAAGGCTAGTTTTGGTTGACCTTAAGGCTAGTATAACGATACGATTTAAACAAGACAATGTTAATTTTATCTGCTGAATTAAGTTTGTCCAGACATACCTATCTTTCCAGGTGGATTTAAATTCATGCAACCCTCTAAGGAAACACTCATTTTAACATTAAAATGATTAATTCATCTGGACGCTAAGGTTTCTTAAATGAAACTACTTCTTAATGGTTAGAAAGGACCAGAGAAATAGCAAAGAGGCACCTTTAAGCTGAGTTTACATATATATGGGTTCATATAAGTTAGTCTAAATATTTAAGTAGTGGAAGGATTACAAAAATTTGAAATGGAATTGCTGCACTAAATACCCACCTTTAGTGCAGTCACTCCTGACCTACAGTGGAGACAGTCCCAAAACATCTGGCATCCTGTACATGCATTTGCCTTTGATGCCAGTGGCTGTGGGATAATGGATTACGGCTGCTCTGAAATCACTCCTGGCAAATCTATGTTGAATATAACCACAAAAAGTAAAAATAATTAAATGGATTTTTTAGCACTGTATGAAACATTAATATCTTTGAGATCCATTCAAAACAGGTGGAGATATATGGCTTTCTGCAGTATCAGCATGACGTTCCACCTCCTAAATTAAAAATAATACTTCACAGTCCTCAAAAAGCTATTCCATTTCAGTATGCATTTCTAGAGAACCATTATGATGCATGATATACTGGGTTTCAATTAGATAGAGATGTGCTAATGAAGTACTGCATTATCATTTCATAGAACAACCAGGTTTTGCTAATTTGTTTCACACCAAACTTCCTAGCTTTAATTAGCAAGAGGAAAATATCCATTCAATCTGATTAAAGATCCCCAGGTACACTCATGTCCGTCTGAGGAGGTTCTTGCAAAAATTATGATAATAAGTAATTACCTTAGGCTAAAAGCTGTGTTTATTCCACTGTCTGAAATGAAGAACTTGAGCTGATTCCTCTCAGGAAAGAAAAAAGAATAAAATATAAATTCCATTCAAATTCTGGTCTGATGCAAAGTTTACCTCTGCATTTTCTCTCTACTGTTTAAAAAACCCCACAAGTTTTCCATAACATCTGCTTATACTCTGTATACAATGAATGGCAGAACCTCTCTCCTGCTAAAGACCACAGTAATGGCCTCCCTGGATGTATTTACATACTCTGTAGTGGCTTTTTCCTTCCTTTAATAGGTACTGACATTTCTGACCTAGATCTAAAAAGAAATTACAACTGCACCCTTAACTGCTTAGGAAACATGAATACATTTCTTAGATATTAATTTAAGTGGCACTGAGCTCTCATGCCAAGTCAGATGCTTGATTTAAGGTTTCATACAACTGAGAAGTACAGTCATAAAAAGGCACTTTTAGCTGACCTTATTTTTTTTCTCAAAGACTTTTAATCCCTCATTACTAAGAATGAGAAGATGAAAGAAGCCCTCACAGAAGTGAAGGTAGACCAGAGGCAGG
>JBCJKH010050723.1:49998-62668 GCA_039877255.1 Loriculus beryllinus | reverse complement strand
GAATGCCCTAGCACAGGATAACTTTCTGCTCATCACAGCAATTCCAGAAAATCTTCCCTGCATCAGGTTTTCCCAGGGTCTTTTAGTGCAGAGGCTGAGGCTGTGTTTTGCCTGTCAGCCAGCATTGTGCTAACTAGAACAGCTTTAAGGCTGCTTGCTCTTACACAGGGAGCTACATGAAGAAATATTCTTGCTCCTATCTTTATATTTCTTGTGTAAATCAAAGCAAGGAGGACACAGAGAAACAGTCATGTTTTTATTTCTACCTTTCTGGAGAAGAATGGAAAGGAGAATGAGATAGGCTACCTCTGAAAGACTTTGTGGGGCAATAGCAACACATAAACTGCCATTAAGTGAGAAAACCAGTTTTGCATTATTGAAGCCTGAGGTTTTAATTGTATCCAAGAGAATTTTATATTTATTCCCTGTGAAATTCAGACTGGTGGAGCACCATAGAATTCCTTGGCATTCCCAGTGGCAGCACTGAAGAGAACTCAAATTGTAACAATCCACCCCACTCCTGGGACTTCAAAAAACGCAGCAATGGATGTACAGGCAAAATAGATGCCTACGAGATTTTGGCAGAAGCTGGTTTGAACACAGCATCTCTGGGGAGCATGAGGAAACAGGGCATTCATTCCACTCTGATCAGTGATGCATCACTCACTATTTGACAAAGAGAGGTTTCCTTCAGAGAGAAAACTGTCATGGAGCAAGTAGCATTATTTTGGATACCCTTTTGCCTTCACTCTGCTGGCTACTCCTTCTAGTCCCTCTGCTCTTGAACATCATTTCTCTGTTAGAAGTATACCTCTAACAGCATCTCCCATCACACCCCAAGGATCTCTCCTAACATGAGCTTTGCAGAGCACAACAGAAAGCAGTGTAGCAGGGTGGTGTTGTGTGGCTTTGCTGAAGTCATAGCTCTTTAGTATATTGAGAAACAAGGCCAGGTTTCTTTCCAGAACATATTTAGACAAACATTTACATCATATGGAGCTACAGCCCCGTGATATGCAGTGCTGAGGATGGGCTTGAAGGATCTTGAGCTTGGTGAAGAAACTTTCGCTTTCTTCTAACCTCAGTTGGGGAAATATGCTCAGGATTTACAACCTACTCCCTTTTAACAAGTGGGGACAAATTCAGAGGTTCACATGTTATTCTGGCCTTCTAAGAAGAATCAGGTGAGAAGGCTTTAAAAAGTTCTTCAGCCAAGTTTCTGAGTTTCAGCTAAAGGTTTCATACCCATAGTAAAAATGGTACATAGTTGTTGTAGTCATAGTCAACAGGAAGGACCTGTCTCTTCAGAGAAAGAACAGAGCCACAAGAATGTGTTCTTCAGCCTAAGCAATCTGCAGTCCAGGAAAGTCCAGTGAGAACACAGCAGCAAGGTACCTCCTATGGAGAAAGAATGAGATTACAGACTTCAATGTGGAAGTGTACCAGGCTCTTCAATAATGTCATGGACTTGCTGCTTGGTGGCCTGACCAGAAAGTTATGAGCAGAGTATTGTGATTTTTCCCTTTCTGCACACAACATATCTGCATTCACTGACAAGCTTATCTTTCCTCGTGTGAGAATTATCATCATAACTCAACTCCCAGCCTTCCAACAGATAATTTTGAGGATCTGGGGGAAAAAATGGCTAGTGAGATCACGTTTTCAAATAACAAACCTTTGTGCCCAGCTGACTGGTTCCCTTCTAGTGCTTATTACCTTTTAGAAATTTACTGTATAAAGCAGAAATTCTTACCAGTTTGGCTTATGATGCTGTTGGGATGAGGAGCAGTCTGTAGAGTTTGAAGGACCTGTTTGTCCTTTGCCAGTTGCAGCCATTTGAGCTGGAACGATCTTTGCTGTTAGTCAGGAAGTTAATTACTGGGACGTGAAACTGAGATAGCATGTCATATTGCAGCTCTCCTCTGAGATTACTGAGAAACAACTGAGTGGAAGAGAGTCTTAATAACAATCCGGTATGGACCATTTCCCCAGACCTTCCATTTCTTGCTGAAGATTTATATTTCTAATTCTTTTAATGAAGGTTGCCCCAGAGGTCAAGAAATTCCTAATTGACATTGGCAAGCAGGATTATACATGAAACAGTGCTCCTAGCTACATGCTGGCAGAGAGGCTTCTGGGGCAGGCCTTCTAGGGGACCTCAGTCATTGCACACCCCTTGCAGTGCTCAAAACTGCCCTTTTAAACTAAATAAAGTCATAATGTACAAGCCCCAACTGCATCTTCTGATTGAACTTGTTTGAGGAAAGAAATCATATTTTTAGGCTTATTAAGTTGAATTTTCTGCCAGCAGCACTATATGACTGGATTGCACACATATGGAAATGAGTTCTTATCTGTCCCAACACACTCCTGATGGAGTTAGCTCTCATGGACCTAATGGAGGCAATGCTGGCGTCTGGACGATTTTCTTCATAGCTGCTTAAAGTCCTATTTGTTGTGTGTAGTATGTCTAGAGGACATAGGTGCAGTACTCATCCCAACAACATCCGCACTAGCAAGGCCCACAGGAGGATAATTTTCTTGGTGTATCAATGTACGAAGGCCCACCTGCCTTCATTCCTACCTCGTTGTTCCAAGGAGGAAGGAAGCGCTGGCAGAGAAAGGCTTTATTTCGTACAAGTTAAAGGTACCTTTTTTCACATACGTCCTGAAGGCTCTTCTCCCAGCCTTCGGCATGTCATAGTCAAATGAGACTCCTAGAAAAGCACCTAATCTCCAGCACACTCCTCTTCCTGCTCCAGCAGCCACTGCTATCGGAGATGCTTCTCTCATCTCAGGACCACATAGCTCAGATAGCAAATGAAACATTTTGTGTGAAGACTCAGGATGAAGCTAATACGGCTGGAGGTAAAGGAGGAGTTCCTACTTCTCACTGTTATCTATGCATTTGAACCCCTTGCTTGAGCTTCTGGCCCTGGTGGGTGCAACCATCAAGGGTTGCTGAAGCTAGCTTCGGTAAGGTCATGGAGGTAGCAGTGGCTGTATCTGCCCTGCACTAGTGGAGAAACCATTTCCATGAGGTGAAGCTTCATGACCCATTCACAGCTTCAGTGCCATCAGCACTTCTCTTGGTTTTCTTCTAAAATGATGAAGTGATCCCAGAAATAGATTATTGTTTGAAGCTGTTTCTAAACATTTAATTTGTTCAGATTTTTATGCTGCAGGCTATGATTGCATTTGAATAAACAGAATCTGTCTGCCAGGAAACCTGTCTAGTAGGGATTTTTTAAGAGCAGGAATACAGCATAGAGCACCTGCAGGCAGTGGGATAAATGTGATTAAGCATGAGTATGTGCAGGGAGCTCACAACTTGGTTTTACCTTCTGGGGTCTAAATTATGCAGTGTGAAATGGCAGAGATTTGTGGGAATAAAACTATATTGGTGGGACAGTAACACTTATTAACTGGAAAACAGGTATTTAGGGTAATGATGACCTTAAGCAGCTGTCCCCAGGGATGCTTTGAGTTTTAAGGAAACTACTTCCTTATTACCTTAGTAGTAGAGTCTGTTCTTATTCAGAGAGATGGACGCTGTCCAGAGAGAAGCACTCTCCAGGATATCGTACTATCCATTCACTACGTGTGAGAGACTTTGTAAAAGGGCACTGTGTGTTTCTGGCATATATTGAATCTTTGATCTTTTCAGTGCCTTTAAAAATTTCCAGTTATTCTGAGCAAGTGGTAATTGCTTCTATCAGTTTCTAAGTCTAAATATACCAGCTTCCTGCCCCCCTTCTGATTGTATTAGTGATGGTGTAAGCTGCAGCCATTGGCTCCAGGCAGGCTGCAATCAGATCTGACAGGGTCTGGAGTTCTGGTATGCTTCAGTATGGCACTAAGCATCACTCATGGCACCAAGATCAGTTTCCATCAGGACTTTCACCCTGGCTGGGACTAAGGGAGAGCTGAAATTGTGGGTTTCACACTCTGAAATACTTACATGAGAAGGCTGAGGGCTGAGCTAGCTCAGCAGGACTGTGCCTGTTTAGGGTTTTAATTCATGCTATATTAAAGATGGGGTTTCATTGTGTTTTGATTGCATGCACTAATTGGGTAAATAGAAATTCTGTAATTTGCTACAGGGGATTTTTTCTTGGGCTTGTTTTAGGGACTGTACATTCAGAGCAATGACAAAGCCAACATACCTACTTCTGCAAAAAGATATACAGTACCATTTAATGGACATATCTGCTTTCTTTCTTAGTCTGTAGGTAGTAACAGCACTTTGCTGATTGCCATGAACAAACTAAGGTAGGAACTATGGAAAATGAGACTGATGATCCATTTGCCTTTGAGAGTTGCTGTTCCAGGTACAACAAAAGGCTATTACAGACTCGTGAGAGAATTTCTTCCCTTGCTCTAAGCTGTTATGCTTTGTCCAGTCAAGAATGAGGAGCTGGAGTTGCTCCTGTCCCAGGAAGAAGATGAACACAGTTTGGTGGCAGAAGTAGGAGAGGGAAGTGGGGAAGAAGTGAGAGTACAGGAGACATGGTTTTTGGAAAACATGACCTTATGGGCAAAATTAGGCAGTAAAACTTCACTTCTCATCACTGGATGAGACAACCTGTAAACTGCATTTGCTTGCAAACCCTTCACTGTCAAAAGCAGCTAAATCACTGCTGTGAGACTGAATCACTGCTGTTGCTGACATACAAAGGAGGGGCTTCCCATATGCTCACTTTATAACATTAGCTCCAGCATATGAATGTGGCAGGTCTAGGGACAAATAGAGCAAACAAAACTTCAAAGGTCCTGACATGATGGCATTTAGGGACTATAACAGCCAGCAACAACCTGATGTTCCTCTGTGGCTTATATATATTGGACTCCAAATCAGATCCAAACCAGTTCTCCAATAAGGGGAGCTGGCAGAATAGTGAACGTCCTCCCCAGGCAGCTGTAATAAACATATACAGAACATATCATCCTGAATAAATGCAAAAAGAACATCCTTTGTGGCTTTTAAAACATCTTTTTCAATCTCCTAACACAGGATTGGTGAATCATCATGTCATGCTGTCATTTTTGGAAGTGCAACAGATGGAGGAGCAGTCATCAGTGATTCATCAGAAGCCATCTCAGGCATGAAACTGGTATCAAGGGACACCCATTATGGAAGACAGCTTCTGTACATGGTCTGCAGAAACCCTGGACCACAATATTTGTGATGGGTGCATATATTTTATATGAAACTACTGGAAGCAATGTTACCAGATCATTCATAACGGTGTCAAAAGCAAGGCAATACTACAGTTACTCTTGCCTCATGAACATTACATCAGCCATCTTATGTTTATGCATTACGGCACAATCCTTCATTATTCAATTGCTTACTAAGTTGATGGAGGACCTGTCTCTGCCACTGCCCAGGGTGAACTTTGTGGGATAAATCAGCTGCATAGAAAAGCACTGTTTGTGTGCAAGGCTCTGCCTTCTTTTTGGAGGCATGGGAATACAATGGACTGAATCAGTCAGCAGCCCGAAGGCACAGAAGGGATAGATGCTGAGCAAGTCATCTGAAATCAAACTCCCCAGAGGTGGTTGCTCATTGTGTCACTAGTTTTGTGGTAGCTGTGATAGTCTAATATACAGCACCAAGACAAGTTCTGTAGCAGTTCTGGCAAAGCACAACTGCGGTGAATGCTGATTAGTGTTACGCTGTGAACAAATGAAGCATTGCTGGTACAGAGGTGAGTACAGGAGAAAATTTTGCTAAAACCATCCCAAAAATGTGCATCCTGATCAGAACAGTTTTGGTGGTTTTGTTTGGTTTTTTTGTTGTCTGAGCAATAGGAGTTTTTCCAAATTCAGCTGTAAAGCTGTTATGTAAATAAACACCAGTGCTATGAAACTCCCAAATTAGTGTTATTAGTGATGTTGAAAAAGTTAGTAAAACCTAAATATTATATTTATTGAATAATACCACAAAGAGGAGTAAACTCCCTTAGGATTTGATATAGTGTTGTCCCTCCCACAGTAATAGCTGGGAAAAGGCCACCCTATTTGTTATTTTTATTATAAAGCCATACAGAACAGGTATTACATTTCATTGTCATCTTCAGGGACCCAAACCGGGGTCATTTGCATCTCAACTTGACAACTTGCTTCCTCTTCCCCTCAGAGGTGAAGAGACTAAGGCAGTCAAGTAAAGTGGCAAGTGAGGAGGCTCAACATTTTCTGCTAAGTCTGTAGGCAGGAGGAGGTGGGATTCTGCAACATGCCTGATACAGAGGGGAGGCATAAAAGCGCAAGTGGAAATCAACATGCAGGTGTGATGGAACCAGAGCTTGCTCGGTCCCTTTTGGTTCTCCAACCTTGTATGCCCTGGCTCCATTATGACCTCCATCTTGCTGAGTCTACTAAGAAATAAGAGTTCTTTGATCCTGGTCCTTTTTTAATTTTTAAGGGTCTGCAGATCCAGCTCTCAAGAACACCTTGTGTGTTTGATTTCTTTTTTATCATGGTTTCTCCTAAAAACCAATCAGTACAGTTTGTGAAATAAACGGAAAGACCATTCCTTTCATTTGCAGATACTAGCAAAATCAAGACAAGACAGATTTGGAAAAGCAAGTTCAAAACTGAGAACAGGGAAAAAGGGAAAAGCCAGAGGGAAAGGGGTAGTATTGTCACAGCAATTTAACTTTAAATTTTGCTTTTTATCATGGAGAAAGGGCTTTAATTATGTTAATATTGCCAAATCCTGATAATATTTAAAATAGTGCAGAGGTGGTTATACTGGTAAAAGAAAAACCCTTTGGAAGATCTAGCAAAGTTCATTTTCTTGGCAGAATTAGGAAATAATCAGCTGAAGAGAATCAATGGAGACAGACAAACACAACAGAGAAAGGACTAAAATCTATGCAGTGACAGGTCTAGCTCTCAATTTAGGAATTAATGAAAAGGGGTAAGTAGTGTAGCTTCCTGGGTCTCAGTTTAACAAGGTTCTTAACTATATGCTTAAACTTAAATAACTGAGCCAGTGTGTAAACTGACTCAGTAATTTAGTAGATGGCCTCAGCAGGTTCTATGATTAATTTCAGTAATATTAACTTGTTAATGTTTAAGGACACATTTATGCCACTATGTAACTAAATTTGGATTCTAGGGGCCACAGCAGCAGACAGTAATTTACTTTCAGTGTCTATGGAAGAGAAGTAGCTAGGCCTGAATAGTTAATATATCTATTTTGCTTCTTGCTTGCACTGAAAATGAGATCAGCAATATGTTTATTACATTCCCTAAATCATCAGGCACAGACAGCAATAAGAATTTTTCTAGCTGCCTGCTTGAGGACAAATTAACCACTACTTCAACTCCATCACTTCTGAGGATGCTTTTCCTGCAATGACTTTGATGTTTAGTGGACAAAGTAGAGTGGAATCAAGAGGGGAAAACATTAGAAGTATCTGTTTGACCTGCACTGCTTGATGCTGCTGTGATAAAATGTAGCTTATTTTTTAACAGCTATTTTGGAAAGACCCATCCAATCTTCACCCCAAAGTACAAAGTTACCTCAGCTTCCCTGTAGCAAGTGTCAAAAGACAGAATGTTTACATTATCCTGACATGACCCATAATGTAGAACTAGTTTCTGTTCCCCTCCGCTGACTCAATGACTGTGTACTTTCTAGCTAAGTAACATTAGAGGGTATGGAGTTGACTTTCTGATAAGGAAGGGCCTTTTTGTTTTTTCTTTGTTGTTGTCATCATTTTCTGGTTTAAAAATTATAGATTCTTTCCTTTTATTAAAGTTTAGCCGTGGAGTTGCAATTTTCCTTGATATTGCTCCAGGTCAGTGTTTGTAAGGAGTAATAGTTTGAGTGCAGAGTGTCTTTGAGATATTCTACAGAAGCTCATTTTCTGTAGCAGCATCATTTTTGGCAGCATACAGCCATGAAGGAGACATGCTGGTTCTCCTTGTGAAGTAAAGCTGGCACTGACTTCTACACTTTTGCTAGGAAATCATGGCAGCGGGTTATCCAGTGCTGCCCATTCAATAGACATGAGATCTAAGGGAGACTTTAATGGGAGATAGGTAAGTCACTGGAAGATTTACTTCTTTGCTTGATAGCTCTACAGTGTTTTCAGGTCTTTACAGCCTTCACTCTGTCCCTGACGAGTTTATCAGGATTATAATATTTTTCATTCCCAATGGCAAGGTTCAAAGTTTCTTGTCCCTCTAATGCTAAAAGGGTTCACAATTCCCACAGAGGACATAACAAACCTGTTCTGCTGTTATTTATGGAGGAAAAGTGTTTGAATTGTCAGGACACACCTGCTTCCTTTCTGAACACATTCGCAAATCCTAGGGGCTATTAAAATACAAGTATAACTATAAAAATACCTGCACCAGGTGGTCCTTATTCATGGCATACCACTTGTCATTCTTGACTTTAAAAGCTTTAGCTGACAGTTCAGTGAGCAGCATTTATCCTGTGTGACTCCGTAACAATGGAGAACCAATACTGAAAAGCCCAACAGCAGAAATATTTGTCCCCTAAAACAAGGACAAAAAATTTCTCATTTTACTTGAAATGGCCCAAAATCAGATGAAATGAGAGGAAAAATTGAAAAATGTAATTAATATAAAACACAGACTATACTGTAATAAAATAATTCCAAATAATAATTGATCAAAGTGTTAGAAAGGCTTTACCCTGCTGCTTGTGCTGACTGCATTTTTCTTAGCTTGAATAATAAAAACTTTTCCTTTCCAGTTATAAAGAGATTTTCAGTCATAATTAGAGTGGTGTAGAGCAGACCATGTGTACAGGGGGAGTTTTACACTGAAGGGCCTTTGAAAATCCCAATGGATATTGATCTTCTGGTGTATTTCACATTCTCGTTTCTTTTTTTAATCAGGTTTTGGAAGTGTCCATATGTGGTGAAACAATTCTGATGCGTCTGAACTGTGACTTGATAAACCTACTACCTCTGAGTACACTTCAAGGCATATTTTAATATAATGAAGGAAACTCTTGGTCTTACATGCCAGAGTCTGCATTCGGGAGTGATTTGACTTGACCAAACTCTTTTAAACAAGTGTAGCAGATTAGAATATACATGCTTTGAGTGTGCATTTCTCAACAAGCTGTGATTCCACACTTTCTCAGAGCATTTCTTCCATATGGCCTATCAGCCCATAATTCTCCCAAAAGAGGAACAGCTTATTATTAATTTGTGTCTATTTCCTCACAGGAAATCTTTTAGGATTTTACCACGGAAGGAGCCATATGATCGATGGAATAAAGTGTCAGGAGCTGTTTAGGCAGACTAATGCTGACTGGATATAGCAGCTTTACTGCAAAATCTTGGACACCTTCCATATACCAGACTCCAGAGACCCAAACTGCAGAATTTTCCTTGGCTCTCAGGGGATGACAAGGTAAAGGCAGCATGTGCACAGATCCAGGTGTGGAGGCCAGTGATGGGATCTGGTGGGTGTCTTCCAGTCTGGAATAAAAAACCTGTGTGCCAAATTTCAGGATACACATTGAGATAGAAGGTAAGACAAGGTCCAAAGCAAGTATCAGATTTGGCTCCACCTGCAGCAGATGTTCTCACTCTCATTATACTGCCTGTGCATACCCCAAACACAGAGTAAGCTGTTAGTGTCCTAGAGACAGGCAATACAATGTCTTACTCCTCTCCCTGTGTTCACACCTCTTCCCATCTTCTTTCTTCCTTCTTCTTTCCCATTTTCTTTCTGAAAAAAAAAAAAAAAAAGAAATCAACCTGCAAAACAAACCCAAAACCAAAAAAATCCCCAGAGGTAACTTACCTATAACTGTGATAACAGCACTTATTTTCATAAGGTCTTAAAGTAATTGCTACAATGCATGGATTTCTTTTCTTGCTGGTGCCATTGATCTGAATCCAATACAGGTTACCAGTTGTGGTATCCAAATAGAGTTTTTACCAGCTCACAGCTTACAGTACTGACCCTATTGACATAAGCCATATGTGTAAATTCATTTGCAGTGAATAAATGAAAAGAAGGAAAAAAGTTGAGGAAATTAAATCTCAGCAAAACCAAACAGCTTGCACAGTATAGTTCCCAGAACATTTTGTATCGGCCTTGTGCATAAAGATTTGAGAATGTAACAGCTATTGCATGTCATTCAGCAATTTCCTGTGTGAGTCAGTGCAGAGGTATTTATCTCTGAGGAACTTGCAGAAACCTTCATTCTTAAGCCACTTGAAAGGAGGGAGGATGATGCACTTCAGATTGCAAACTCTGTAAATAAGCTCTGTGGTGTGGTCTGTAGCCCTGATCCAGTCTTTGGTGTCTGGGAAGCATTCAGTGGCCCTTCCAGCCAGCCTGTAAAGGTCACTGAAAAGTTCCCAGCCCTAAATAGGATGATGGTTTTTTGTAACTTCACTTTCTGTGATTCTATTAGAAAACCTCGCTTCTCATTCATGCAGCAATATTTCCACAAGGCCAAGTTTCACTCTCACTTTGGAAAAATAGCAGCTTTTGGGCTCACCAAGAGCAACATTGAAATTAACTTTAAGCAGTTGCCTTCAATGCTTCCACATTCATTACAGTTTACAAAGCATTTCCTTCATCAGTGTAGCTTTTCAAGTGGAGAAACTGGCAGATCATACCCCCCCTTTCAGGTACAGCTCTCTTTGTACAAACGCGTCTCTGTCCTTAGCTGTGGCTCCTCCATGTCACCTTAGTGTAAGCAGCAACAGCTCTTTACTGTGACCGAGCAGTCTTAGAGAGTAACTGAAGAAACTTCGTCACTAAAACCTGAACTTCCAAATTCTGGAAACAAGCTCAGGCTGGAAGGCTTTAAGTTCCCTTTTCCTGATCTTGTATTACCCTCTAGTGGCTGAGTCCTTGAGCATCAGAATCTAAAGTATTGTTTAACTCAAGGTTTTCAATCATTGCCCCTTAACTGACCATATTTGACCTCTAAATTTCCAATAGGTTTTACGTTTCTAAAAAGACCTTCTTCAAAATGATGGAAAACGTGCAAAACCAACCGAATCACTTTATCTTTGAAGGAAATGAATGCGAGAAACAGTGTATTTTTGCCAAAGTAGAAAAAATGGTCTTCAGCACTGAAAAATGGAGAACCACAGTCTGAAGATAAAAATAGACCCTAAAAATGGATAAAGGTTTATTTTAAACCTCCCTGACATCTTTTGCAGACTAGGTAAGGAATGAGAAAGGCAGAAAAGGCAACAAGATTAAATATTAAATACTTAGAAAAGTATATTGAAAACTTCCATTTTTACTTGGGGCTGTCATGGAGGAGCGGTCATTCAAGGTTCCTAGGGAATAAAAGCGTTTTAAATTTCAGCCTCTATTTCTAATTTCAAATTCTTAAGGGTTTGGAGGGATTGATGTAATGTAAATTGATCAATATGTTTATCTCAAGGAATTTGGCAGTGTAATCACTATCATGGCTTGCATTGTTCAGTTTGTTCATTCTTTATTATTCTAAATTTAGCAAAGAGTCGGAACAGTGTGTCTATTGCTATTAACAAATTGACAGGCTCGCATTAGCTTAATTCCAGCTAAAGCAATAAAATAAATCTCAGGGCAATTAGGTAACTTTTCACACTTGTGTTATTTACAAAGGAATAGAGAGATTCAGATGTGTATTTCCTTCAGAACAATTACATTAAATGCCATATTTCTCTGATTACATTAAAAGTGTTCAGTGAGTATTCACGATGTGCTCTTTGCACTGCCATGGTAATGAGTTATGTGATATTAGCTCCATTCTGGCAGGATAACTTACATAAATAACCAACAGGATCCTAGTTATGAATATGAGAACAGAACATTCGATTTGAAACTACATTGTTTCAGTGTGATCCTACTGTTTATTGTAACTAACTGAAACAATTCAATCAACTTTGCATAACTGCCCAATATATTTAACGGAGCTATTTTCCTCTAGCAAATCTTTCCATAAGAATTATAGCAAAGTAAACTCAACAGACATTCTTGACAAAAACTTTCCAAATAAAAGTATAATATTATCAAAAATTCATTCAGGATATATTGGTGTATACTGATTTATGAATCACAAAATTGTCCCCAAAATATCCAAAGACCAACATTTGTTTGTAACTGAAATAAAATGTGTAGAATGTTTCCCCCCACCACTCAGGCCCCATGTATGCAGCAGTCTTAAAAAGTGAGCTGTTGGCTCTTTTATTTTGCTGCTCTCAGAATGAGGGTAGCTGTCCAAAAGATTGTCCTCTTTGTCCGTGGATCGTCACTGTAGTAAAACTCAAACATTGCTGGGGATGTTTTATGTCTTTCAGTCCCAAACAGCTTGGTACTGTAAAATCTCAAAGAAAAGAAATCACATCCAAATATCAACACAGCACAAATGGAACATGAAGAATTTCTTGGGGTATTTTGCCCCCGTGGGTCAGCAAACGTCAGACCAGTTGCATCCCATGTCCTGAGCTCTGCCTTTATTTGAGCCTTCCCAGGCAAACACTATTCCTTACCTGTATCCTTCTCTCCCTCCTCATGCCTAATCAGGTTAACTAAGTACAAAATTCTAATAAATTATAGATCTTCTCACATATCTCTATCTCACATAGCATCATAGAATCATAGAATAGTTAGGGTTGGAAAGGACCTTAAGATCATCCAGTTCCAACTCCCCTGCCATGAA
>JBCJKH010050723.1:0-39723 GCA_039877255.1 Loriculus beryllinus | reverse complement strand
CACAGTAAGAGGCTGAAAAGGACAAGAGGGGCTCCTTCATCATGGACCAGGAGCCGCTTCTGTAGCAGAATGTCTGTGAGCAATTCGGATGGCTGCAAGCTATTTCTAATCCAGGCTCTGCTGGAGAGCCACAATGGCTCCTCCTGCAGACTTAGGGTAAGCTTGTGTGATTGCTCCAGCTCACCTAGCAGAACTCTGCTGCAGTACAGCCTTTCCTGGTTCTTTCCATGTTTGCTGCTGATTCCCAACCATATGCACCTAGCTGGTGCTGTGGAGCTCATCAGCCTCTGATGAAGCCATGGGAGCTGGCTAATGTGCAAAGAGGTGCAATATTTCCAGCAGCCAGGACTTGTAAGTACACCTGGAGAAAAGCAAAGTCTCGTGTTTTGGCCCTGGGTCTCAGAAGTCCTTTGAGCAATTGCCTGGGTCATGAGGAGCCCCAGAGTGGTAGCACAGCAGTGACTTGGGTACATGTGCTTTGGGAATGGGCACAGCTGGCCAAAGGTGCCTGATTCACCCAAAAACATGAACTGGGTATAGAGAGAAATGACAAAAGGGAAGTAGACTGAAGAATTGACTGTGAGTTAGGAATCTTTGTGGAGTTTGTTAATTTTGAGATGAATTGAGAGCATTAGTCTTGCTAGTGAGATCACCCTCAATATGAGTCTAACTGGAATTTATCTATCAGAAAGTGGAATGAAACTATTCAAACTTTCTATGAAGCTACTTGTTAAAGATCAGTGGCTTTCAGTTGCAGGAGATTAAAGTTGGCAGTGAATTTCTGATTCATAACTAAAAAGACATCATTGTCATCTTTGTGCTGGAAATTCTTAATACAATTTCTTTCTGATTTTTAAGTCATTTGCCTAAATAGAGAAGAAGACTGACCTTGTAATTAAAGCACATGGCAGAAGCAAATTGTGTGTTTATATTGCTGTAGTTGGGTAACTTGTTCAGTATGTTAATTTCTCAGTATAAAATGCCATGCCAATCCACACTGGGACCTTGTGAATTCCATAAGAACAGTAAACACTATTGGTGTGAAATTATTGTAGGGAAGGTACAAACGCTTAAATAATAAGTTAATGAAAGCAGTTGCAAACTACTAAGTTGAAATGGAGAACTGCATCAGGTAATGTTTTCTGCTGTTCTTGGTGGACTGAACTTCGACAGTCCAGTTGCTGATCCTTCTTAAACATGTTATCCCAGAGGTGCTACCACTGTCACTGATGGGTTTCAGCCTTGGCCAGTGATGGGTCCATCTTGGAGCCAGGTAGCATTGGCTCCATTTGACATGGAGGAAGCTTCTAGCAGCTTCTCAAAGAAGCCACCCTTGTAGCCTCCTCCCATTTCCACCCAGCTACCAAAACCTTACCAGACAGCATCATGTCACTTAGTACTAGGTGAAAAGGCAGTGTGATGCAGAGACCAATGTGTAGCCCAGTATGGACTACTGCATATGCTTTGCAGGGTTGTCCAAAGCAAATTCAGTTGTGCAAGACAGATTCCTAATGTTTGCTATGCCAGCTCCGTTTGCTTTAGTTCTCTTGTTCTGAAACTTGAAGTTTTTGGCTTGAAGAATTCTTCATTTCCCATAATTAGATCTTTTTGTGAAAGCTATTGGCAAGATTTGGTTTTGATATCATCTTCTGCCATTGCATGCTTGCATGGGTCACATGAACTTTGATGGCACACCACAAGTGAGACTTGTAGTCACATTGGAAAATACGTTAGTTGCCCAATTTGAATGTCACAGATACGTTTGAAGTTTCTGATGCCAGAAATGGTCTCAGAGTGTTGATAAGGTCTGGGTTTAGTGAAAATGTTTACAAAGTTCAAATAAGCTGCAATTTCTGAAGGGCTGTTTTGAAAATCACTGAACTTTTGAGAATTCTGGATCTGGTTTCAGCACTGCAGAGGATTCCTTAATAAAATGAGCATGAACTAAAGCCTAGAATGAAACACGAGAAAGGTTAAAGTTGAGTATAAAATGTAAACTGGAATGTATAAATGGTAGACAAAATATTGTTCAAGTCAAGCTTTTTATACAACTTTATTACCTTCAAAGCAGAAGAGCTGCTGAAATGCACTTGAGGGGGATGAGCATGAAGGGAATGAAAAGGGATAAGAGACGGTAAGGTTCGGAAATTCAGTAGAAGTCTGGAGAAAGAAACTTGGCTTGTCTGTGATTAGAAGGATGTGGAGCAGAGTATGTCATAGGAACTGGCAGGTGAGGAAGGCAGCTGGGATACTGGAGATATAAGGATGAGGACAGGATGGAGGCTGAGAAGGAATGATGCCAGTCACGGTCTGCAGTTGCTACAGCAGGTTCTTGGCAGAGAGAAACAAGGGACTTGGGGCTTCTGGTGGTCAGTGTGACATCGCTGACAGCAAACAGGGACAAAAACTACTTAAATTACATGTTAAATCTCATCCTACTTGCAGAGCTGATGGTGGTCCCTGGCTCCCACCATGTTTGTCTTTATTTGTGGGTGTTCAAAGGACCTAAACAGTGACACGCTGGAACTTCTGTATTTCCAGTTTGGTTTTGTTTATTTGTAAGTCTGTAAGAAAAGTACAGACAGAATAACCACAAAAAATTATGAAATTGCAAGTCAATTACTAAGATGCATGCAAAAGCCCAAAAGAATAACTTCCACTTGAAGGGTAGTGGTGTGGGTATGGGAGGGGATGAGACTCAAACATCTCTACAGCCCATGTTAGCGCTGCAGAAGAAACTTGTGTCAGAGCATCTGTGCTCTTCTGTCAAATCAGAAATTCTACTGAAAAAATAATCTTCATAGTTTATTCTGGAGTATTTTGCAACAGCAAGAAGTTTGCAGGTGCTGATTAGTGGTTTTGAAATGTGTCCATCTTGCTTTTCTTCTTATTTGGCAGCACCTGGAGTATGACATTAAAATTCTCCTTGTCTGTACTTAATCTCCACTGAGCAGTCAGAAATTCCTTAAGTCCTACTGCCATTTCACAAGTCGTATCTGTAAATACCAGGAGTGAAATCCTGACCCAGGAAAATGAACACACGTTTTTGTACATTCTAAGTTAAATCTTCTTTTATTTAAATGGAGCAGAGGTACGGCTTCAGCTCTTGAGCACCTTGAAATCATCAGCTAAATCTTGACTCCAAAATAGTCAGTGGAACATCATCAGTCATAGTTATGGAGCTGTGTGTTGACATGAAAAATACATGACACAAGAATTGATTGGTCAATGCCCAATATAACATGCTAGGATTTTATGTCAAAAAAAAAAAAAGCGTTCAAAATCAATGCTTGAGAAGTTCTCCTCAGAAAATTAAGGAAATCAGCTTCTTTATCATTATTTTTAATAAATAACACTGACTTTTCAAAGTGTGAGAGATTGTTCTATGTAAAATATGGTAAAACTCTAAAGAGGAACTGACTGACTGATCAGCAGGACAGGATATGTACAAAATTTTGGTATAGTTGAAGAGAATTAGCACATGTTCTGTGCTTTAAGGATGCTATTTCTTTAAAGCTATTTACACTGTTGGGACATGCTTGGGCTTCAGTGTTGTTTTTAAATGATACACAAAAAAAATAAGGTTTTTTCTTATGCAGTATTTTTCCATTGAACTTTGAGCTGGACCATCACACCCTCTAAAAAGACACAAATCTAATTCCATCCAATGCAATCCACTGGCAGAAGATAATGACAATGGCAGCACTTTTGAGATTGCATCAGAGCTTACATGTTGTTTCCCTGACATGCAAACCAAGTTCACAGACCTGGGCTTACAGACAGGCAAAACCCTCCTCCGTCAAGCTGCAGGCAGGCACACTGCACCTGCCCGATGACTTTTGAAGGTACTAATCTCTGAAATCACAGGTTTTCTGGCCTTTGTATTTCCCTGGATCAAATTACACTCCTGTCCACAGCAAATGTGTTTTCTTCCCTTACTCACTGGATCTACAGGTCTTAATGTCATTCTTTCTCACCATCTTCTAGCTGGCAGCTACAGAGAGATATTCTACCAGCCCCACTGTGACAGCAGTATCCATGGCTCAGTTTTCATGTCCCTGGGGTATGATCATCCCCTGTTACTTCTGGCTCTGGAGATGATTTAGAAGTAGAAACTCTGTTGACTCAGGTAAGAAAACCCAGTAAATGTATCATACTTTATTTTCCCATACAAGATTTCTGTGTGCCTTGGAGAGAGACACAGCAGCTATAGCAGGGGAGGAACAGCACAGGGGGAGAATTCCAAGTTGCTTTGAGCTCTTTATTTAGTTTGGGAGTTTGCTTCACATGAGCTTCATCAGAGATGTTGGAGGGGAAAATCTATGTGTGCACACGTGTGTGTATCTGTGCAAACACACCACTTTGCTTAACGCGTAACGGCTGCTGCTCTTCGTCTTCACATGGCAGCTACAACTGCGTGTTTGCCTGTGACAATGAAGAGCCAGTTTCAGGCTTCTGGGGTTTGAGGTCAAGTTAGGTTTTACAAACAGTTCTGGGGGAAGTACTAGAGTGAACACAGACTTACGTCTTCTGTGAAAGGCTTACTATTTTATTACATAATAAACAGAGCTCCACTTCTGACTCATCACTTTGGTTTTTTTCCCCCATATGTAAATGAAACCACAGAGTTGTTTTGACTGGAGCTGTTTGTACATCCCTAGATAACCACTCAGCAACTGGAAGCTTTGCTGAAGTCAAGGAGGCTATGCAAATCAGTGCCTGTGTACTCTACATCTGGCAGCTCTCAGAAGGAAACAGCAAAGTTTTTCACATAACAGAACTGCCTTAGTATTTTGAAACTGCAAATTAGAACTGGGGGAGGGGAGAAATTGTGACTGCATCAGGAAAAGGTACTATTTTGAAATCACGTTCTGTACATTGCAATGATTTTAAATGACACACAGGTAGTCCTGAATGGCCAGGTTTAGGCTGAAGCTGTTTTGTCTTGCGGTGAGTGAGAAGGTGGACGTGAGCAGCACCAACTTGCACTACGTTCCTGGGGGAATGTGCAGTGAATATGCACAGTAACATCAGTGGACACAGATGCAAGGTACTGAATGGTATTTCAAAACAGCAACTCTTTTCTCATGCTGTGAAGGAGGAGGCTGTGGCCTGATGTATTAGAGCATATGAAGGATACCACTAGAATAGTGAGGTTGTCCTGCACCCTGCAATGAAAGCACATGGGACACTCACGTCCAGCCAGCATTGCTGTCTGCTTCTGCACTTCAGGCCCCTCCAGAGACCTGTTCTCTCTGTTGGGCTTTCAGAGTTTGTTTTGGTTGCTTTGTTTGTTTTCTTTGACACATTTCAGCTCTGTCAGCCTTGGTACAGGCCTTTGTAAGGAAAATATTACCTTTACTTTCTGAGGCAAAAAAGTTACCCTCAGTGAAACTGGCCAACTTCCTGCCAGAGGAGAGTTTCCAGAAAGATAAAATGAATCTGAACTGGCATTTCACTCTGTCATTGCATGGCTGTTTTCATACTTTTTCCATAGCTTTTCTTCCCTAAAGAGCTTGGCATACTCCAAACTGTGCAAATGACCAGTAAAATGAGGGGGGGGGGGAAGCATGGGAAAAAGGAAAGTCTGAGGGCTTCCTTGGGCATTCATTAATTTCCCAATTTTATCTTGGACAGATAAAACATTGCTGAGACTCGAGGTGGTTCCTTTTCAGTGAAATTGTGAAGGAAATTTTCTTTTTTTTTTCCAGGATTCCCCTTCCAACTGAAAAAAATCAGTTCTTTTAGGAGCAGTGGCTTTAATTCTTTCTTCCGAAATGCAGATATGCTCAAGTTGTTTGTGAGGAATATTAAACTTAGCTGCATTTCAACACTGTAAATCCTTGTTTAAAAATACAAACTGAGAAAAGGAGAAGAGTTTCTAGGTTAAACCTTTTAGCGAAGTATTTGAACAATGAATAGTGATAACAGATATAATCTGTATACAACTACACACAATGTTATCTACTCATGCCTTGTCCACATCATATAGTTTAATATGTGCTGCTCATGTTTCTACCATGTTTTTGGATTGCTTGCAAGGAATTCAAATTCAAGTCGTAGTAAAAAGCACCACAGGTTGTTGCAGAGTTGACTTCTGTGGAAGCTATGTGATGACTCCAGGAACATGGCTGTGTTCATACCACATCCTGTGTCTGTGGTGTTTCTGCCAGCTGGCTCATGGAGCAGTGCCAGGCATACGATGCTGACCACAACCTGCAGTGTGGCCAGCCCTTTTATCCAGCGTGAAGTTCCCTGCAGGTCTGGATGGAAATGTCCTTCCATTGGGATGCTCACAGTAGTTTTGTTTAGTCATTAAATTCACTTGGTTGAGATAAAAAAAGTGGAAGGTAGCGGTTCACATACAAAGGATGCTATTTGTTCTACTGCAGAATTTTCATTTCATCCAATCTCATTACAACATTGAGCTACCATTACTGGACTGCATCCTGTGATAAAAGTGGTTTTCTGATGAACTCTCTGAAAATGTTGACCTCTTGTTTGCTTTGGGCAAGCAGCACTTCCTTTGACAAAGTTATTTATTGTTATGATCATCAGACTAATGCTCTCTGAAGTAATTCTTACTCTCAGATGTTAATTATAGGTGGAGAGAATTGAAACAGAACATTTAAAATGGATATTATTATCACATATACAAATAAGAATTGCATAGGAATATTAATGTTCTGAGGTAATGAGGCATGTGCTTTTGGAAGACATTTTACAATGTAGGGCTTTCTCCTGCAGTTTCTCACTTACCTGTGAAATTCCATTGCTAATTGGAAGATAGCATAGCTTTGGCTCACAACATTAGATGAATTTGCATTGTGGAATGTCACAAAGACAAGCAAACACCTTGCTTACTCAACACGAATCAGAGAAATAACCAGTGAATACCAAGTGTGCTCTTTTCATATGATGTTCCTTGCAGTAGCTATTACCACGGAAAGGAAGTAATGCCATTTGTGGCTGGAACCCACATTTGATTGACTTTCTAGTGCTGGGGAAATGTTTGGTGGAGTTACGAAGAAACTCCATTGTGCATTCATTACATCAGTATCTATTGTGTAACTTCATTTAGCTTTGCACAGAAAAATTGAATTTTTGTTTTGAGTAATCTGAGGAACATTTTAGGGGATTTTGCCTATAGAAAGAGGCAATGGAAAAGCCAATTGAAGATGTAAAGTTAAAAATGGAGTGTCACGCTTTTGGCTCAAATAGCTTATGAAGTCAAGTAGAACTTAGGTGCCAATGAATCTTCATGCTCTGCAGCTCCGCACTGCAGGGTTGGAGACTGAGTTTAATTTCTATCCTGTTCATTCATTCTCCAGCTAGATAGAGTGATGACTGCCACCCCTCAAAAAACAGTTAAGCTTCAGGGAAGAGCAGAGTTAGGAACGGACAGGAGAGTCACCAATCACTGTGTGGTAGCTGCAGGGGTTATTTATTTACTTAGCAGGATACTATCCGCTTCCCTCTGTAATCTGGAAGGTCCTGGTTTCATTACCTTCGTACTTTCTGCCTATAATGAGAGCAGAACCCAGTAGAGACTCTCCTTTTCTGATACAGGATCAAATGAGCTCTCATACATGCAAAAAGCAGTCAAATTTAACTCAAATTGAAGATTGTCAGTCTGTGTGCAATTCTGAAATTCGTGGGTGTAAAATCTCCAAAAAAAAAAAAGCCAAAAAAAGGCACTGGGTTACACTTTTTGGCAAAACCAATCCTAGCACAAATCCACAAACATCTTAAATGTGAAATGTTTCCTTCTTTTTTTTTTTTTTTAATCTCTCTCCTCAGACAGATTGGTTAAGACACATCCCATTGCTGCTGAAGTCCAGGAATTTACTGACATTTGTCAATGATTTCATTTATGTGACAGACCTGTTTTTTACAGAGCTGTTGTGCATTTACTCAGGATGATGTCAGAGCCACAGAAGGAGCAAAAGGGCACAATTCCCAATATGAGCAACTCCAGGCACATCCTCATACTCCACGACGTGATGGTAAGCAAAAACAAACGTGTCCACTCCATGCAAACAGTTTCATCATTTTTTTGGGGAAATACTGAGTGGAAGTTCCCACATGCAAGGATTTCTCCTTACTTTGACACCTAAATTTCTTGTTGAATGACAGTTATTGACCAACCAGTAACCTCCTCAGAATAAGGAACAGAGGGTAGGTTCACACCCAAAATCTCAAAAGACATCCCATAATGACGTGAAAAGCTGTGTCTGCTTTTGCTTTGCTCAAACAGAAATGGAAGCTGTCACCTCCTTTCCTGTTTTCCTCTCTCTGCAGTTCAGCCAGTAGAGACCTGGCTCCTTTGATGAAGCAGCTTGATCTCAATGTCTTTACCCTTGCACCTGTACACAGGGGCCATACCAGCCGGCTCAGCATTCAGTTCTTACCTGTTTGATGTTGTATCCCTTGAAAGCAGCTTTTTAAGAAATTGCAGAACATCAACAACAGCACTGGAAGATGTGACAATGTCTGTTATCCCCACTGCTGTTAAATCTTGAGGCAAGGCATTGCAATGTCACTTGCTCCCAGTGCAAAACTGCTGTTCAGTTGACATCAACACAAACAAGGTATTCCTGATGATTAATAGCCATGGCAGACTCAGGGCAGTGGCCAGCCAGAGATGCAGCTTCAGGTTGGCGTTATTATTCCATTCTTACAGCTGGCACATCAGCTCCCACACCTGCCCCTATGTCGTGAACGAGAAGCCTTCTGCAAAGATTTCATTCAGAAATGTGTAGTGGTGAGAAATGGAGTCGTTGTGGTTAAGCATGAAACAATCTAATTCCCATTAATCTTGTAGCAGTCTGTATGTCAATGCAGGTGAGAATGAGACAGATAAAATACAGTTAAAAACTAAAGACTCTTTTGTCTCTTTCCTCTGCCCGTTTAGTTACTTTTTTGGCTGCAGAGGGATGATTTTAGTTGTAAAAGAAGGTTTTAAAATGCTTCCCCTTTTCAAATATAAACAAGATAAATTCAGATAGCTGATCTGTATCATAAGCCTTGTAACAAGAAAGCTGATTACTGAGAAGGCTGATACTGTTAAGAAGGGAAAACAAAATATATCTGCATCTCCTGTTTTATGGCTATGATAAATAACTGTAAAAAAGGATGGATTTTCAGGGACCATATTTTTAAGAAGTAGAAGAATGCAATACAAAGTCAAGGCTAAAAGCAGTGCAGCAGAAAATGTGGTTTTGCACTGAAAGATGACACTGTAAAAATAACTTTTGGGGCTTCCAATTTTTTAGTTTACAGAGAAATCAATTGAAAAATATTGAAATATTCGTATGCTCCCTGTTAGATTTCAGATCTACTCTGAACGTCTTTTTAATGGACCAAGTTAAGGAATGTGAATTCTACTGCACGCATCCAAGTTAAGCTTGTGTATTGCTGCTCTCCCGAGTGGTTTGCTGAGTGATTAACTATGCGAAACTACACAGGAAGAGTAGTTTTGTGTCCTTGAAATTCCATGATCTATGATTCAAGTGGATATTGAAAACCTGGGTTTTATATTTCTTCAAATATTCCAGTGGTTTCAAATATCTGTTGAGAATGTTAGATTGCTGTGGTGACCTTACTCTTTTAGAAAGCTCATTTATAAGCATCTTAGGACAGACTGTGGGCCAATTTGCAAATCTCTGTTGCAGAAAATGTCTTAAAGACTGGCACATGCATTCATTCCCTATGTAAGCCAGAGGATAGACCTTAGTCTCCTGATCCCCTCTTTGAGAATACAGGCAGCATGCTTCAGGTCTGACCATGATCCATTAAAAACAGTGTAAGGTTTTCCTATCGTCAAGGTTGTTTCAGCCACAGCCTGCATGTAAGCGGCAACCTTTCTGCAGGCACCTTCAGTCAGAGAAGTCTGAAATGAGTTCTCCTGTCTAAGCATTGTGGCTTTAGTACCCAAGAGATTTTTGTGAACATTGGAGCAGAAACTGTTTTCATTGACATCTACACTGAAACACCATTATAATAGAGGGAGAAGGATTAGCCCTGTACTGTTTCCTCTTTAAACTTGGAACATTCCTTTTTCCACTGTACAAACTCTGTATAAATTCACATTAATCCAAATGTGGCTCTATCAGAAATAGAAAATAAAAGCCAAAAAAAGGCTTTTCTTTCAGCTTTCTTTTAAGAGCTTGCTCAAAGTTCCAGAACCTGCTCACAGGTTACCTTTGCCTTTGCAGTTTATCAACATAAAAGTTATGTAAAGCTTTGAATTGTGTAGTTTTAATTAGTCTAGGCTAGTAACAAGCAGCCTTATTATTTCTCTATGTATAGTATTAATAACTCTCACAATTTTACAGTGACTCATCTTTTCTCTAACATAACCGTTGATGCTTAGATTTACATGTTATCAAATGAGAATCAATTTTCAGCTTACAGTTTTTACTAAAAGGAGCTTCTGGCTATTGTGGTTGCAAGAAGAGCTGATGAGTGCAATTCAGCTGCATACCAGCAAAAGACAGAAAATACTTCTTAAAAAGTAAGTCCCTGCAGTAGATGATATGTGGAAAGGCCAGCAGGGCTGTAGCCCCTCCTGGGCACTTCTATTCCAAATGTTATATGGTGCGTAACAGCAGGGAGGATTTGCCAGCCCAGAGTCCCTCTCTTTTCCCCATTCTACTGTGGTTGCTAGAAATCATCACACATCAAAGCTCCTGAACTTTTAGCACTCAGAGGTGGTAATACTGTAGTCCCTCTTATTACAACATGACTTCAGCAGAGCGAACGTTGACAGAAGTTGCAGAAGTGAATGTCGTGTCACAGAGCAACCACTGGAGTCATTTCAGAAATTTCCTTTGACTTTCAGAAGTTGAGGGACGCTTCAGTGGTTCATTTCTGAAACATCTTTGCTTTCCAAATAGGCCTTGTATGACCTCATTCATTAACAGTCATGGGAGGCATTAAAGCTCTTATTACATACTTGAAATATCTATTCACCCCTCCAGGAACCTGGAATTTTCTGACAGATAAAAAATGGTGCAACAAGATGCTTACCTCATGACCGGCACTGAGTCTTGCTCCTGGTATCCCTTATAATATGGAGTCCCCATCTCAGTTTGAGGCTCTAGGTTTTAGTATAAAATAAATATATAAACATTAATAATTACATAGGAAGCTGTCATTAATTCCCTATTCTTCCAGATATATCCTTGAGTAATTTATGTCCATTTTCTCCTTCAAAATAGGCAGATAAGAGAAGTATTTTTGCTAATGGTTACACTTTGTACTGACATACATGCACTAAAAGTACAATCGAAATTCTATTAATACAGTGTTTCATACCCGGATGTCAGCTTGCTCTGCTAAGATCCTGAGCTTGATCCGAAGTTGCACAGCAGTAGTTAACACAGTGCCAAGCCTGAACAGCCCACCCTCTTAAGAAAGCTTCAAATCTGCTTGTGAAATACCATGTAAATGTAGACTTAGTCAACAGAACTCCTAGTAAGAATAACTCCCCTGCTCTGCTCTACTTTGCTTTCCTGTCATTAATGCTATGATAACAGGCTGATACATGAGCAGTGTGCTTGTATATAGCACAAATCATTTTCCCCAAAGGAGGAAGTGTCTGTGGATTAGAAGGGCAAGAAGGAGACTTTACTTTGTTCTTCATAAACACATTTCAGTCAGGGTGGTGAGATACTGGAACAGGTTGCCTAAAGAAGCTGTGGCTGCCTCATCCCTGGCAGTGTTCAAGGCCAGGTAGGATGGGGCTTGGAGCAACCTGGTCTAGTGAAAGGTGTCCCTGCCTGTGGCAGGGGTTGCAACTGAATGAGCTTTGAGGTTGCTTCCAACCCAAACCATTCTATGATTCTATGAGTCTATGATAATGTTTTCAGTGCCTTTGACAATTTTCCCTTTCTCCCTAAAATGCGAGTTAATGAACGGCACTTTTATTCCCAGTTCTTCACTTCAGCAGAGCTGCAGATCACTTGGCATGGGCTGTGCTAGCCAGTGCAAAAGCAGCACTCCTTCACCTATGGTTCATGAGCAGCCTTTTCCTCATAAGGCCCTTGGATACTGCAAGTGGCCATAGGGATTTAACAAGCTTATACTTCATAAAAGGAGAACAATATCTCATGTTGCCAACAGTTTATTATTCCTTTAATCTCTGAGACTGCAAATCCCAGTGCCAAAACAAATTCTTACAGTTGCTGAAGCAGAATAATTTAAAGAAGAACCCCACAGAGTAATCTGTCTTTCAAAGACTGTGCTATTGGCAGGTGAGTGAGGTTGAAATCAAATATTCTATATAATCCCACAAAAATGACGACGTAATGACTCCTGCAAAAGGTATTGTTATAACACCTCTCTCTGAGACATGCTTAACAGTTGCAATTCCTTTCTGAATTTGTTGCCCAAAGATTTTTTCCTTGTCTATTACTAACTTACTGCAAATACCCCCCAAAATGTTATATGCAATTTTAGAATTGCAAAGAAACCAAGTTTCGGGCCTCCTTTCTATAGCAGTTGCCTGACAAACAAGAAAATGGTGCTTGAATTTAAGTCAACAAGTTACAGCTTGGTTTTTCCCTTTACTTTCAGTTTGATATGTTATTTCCCCCATCCCTAGCACTGTATCCTGACCCAAGTTATGGTGACAGTGGATTTCAAATAGTTCAACATCACACTTAGGTAATGAGTGAACTTTACATAAAGTGAGCAACTCGCATCTAGGTCCTCCAGCTGTGTCTAACATAAGAGACTTACCAAATGTAAACAAGAGATTTGTGATTGAAATAGAGGTTTGATGTAATAGGAAGCATTGCATTGCACTGCATTGCAATGCACTTAAAAAAGCAATGAACCATCTTCACATGCATGCTCTGGGGGAGGAACTTTTGTGCTTCCTGTGTTAAAGAGAGGCTGGTATCTCTATCATTCTGAGTGACTATGGAGATTTGCAAAAGCATATCATAGACTTGGGTACCCAAATCCCATTGACTCTCTAGAGTCGTTTACTGTAGAAAGTGTAATTTGGTTCTTAAAACTCTATTGAAATGACATACCTCTTTTTGCCTTTTTTTTTTTTTTTCTTATGCAGGATGGTACTAGCTTCTTCCTCACATTATTTTTTCCCTTCTAATACTGTTTCTAAACACAGGTTGCATGTATAATGGAGTCTATAGAGAGAGATCCAGCGTACCATGAGTTTTAAGTTGGCTGGGAAGATGTGAATTTACTGGGGGAGGAGTAGGACTGAGGCGAAAACCCCTTCTTTCCACTTCTCTTTATTCAGAGAAGCATGTGCTCTGTGTCTGCGTGTATTTTATATCCATATTCAGCCCTACCCTAAACAACAGTTAACTCTAATCTAAAGTTGAGTAACTACATTAGCATGATACTGGCCAATTAACTGGGTCAGGCCACAGTAATACTATTGTTCAGCTTCTACTCTGGAGGTAGTGAATGGCATACCAGCCCAGAGCACAAGCAAGGTAAACTTCTTACTGAGAGGTGCTCAAAGTCCCTACCTTGCGTGGCTGCTTTACTTGTGTCACTATGCAAAGAAACCAGTGTTGTATAAACCTTAGAGGTTTTGATTTGTATAAAAGTGGGATTTATTTTTCCCCCTTATTGCTTTGCCTTTCTCTCGAGGTTTAATCTTGGTTCAGTGATTCGATGTAGTAGCTTGAAACTAGAAATTTTAGGAAAATTCATTGATATACTAATATTACACAGTATTTCCTCACGAAGTCACATAAATCACTGTTTGGTGAATTAAGTATAAAGAACAGAGTTCCCTTCTTACTGCTACTACATTAATAATAACAGTATTAAAATCGGATCTTTGGCATTGATCTCCAAATCAACATCCATGCAAAACCAGCCAGATGCTAAAGGAAATTCCATATAGAGGAATCATGTTAATTATACAATTTGCATGAATCTTCCTTTTACTAATGTTATGCAGGTTTTTTCCTGGGTTGTGATAAAATAACTATGCCATTCCAAAAAGCAAAAATCATCTGTCATTCAAAAGAAAGGAAAACCATTTTCAAACAAGCCATTCCTGCCAAAAAGGAGTGTTTCCATTGTGTCAGAGGAGAGCAAAACATGGACATAGAGTTTCCACCATTCTCTTTCAGCATCATAAGGGAAGTTGGATAAAATAATTGGAGAGAAGCTGCTCTCCTCCAAATTTCCCCTTAAGAATATATGAGCTCATAACGGAAAACCAGACTGTCATCAAAGATATTTTCACAATCTCTATGTTTTAATATTTAAAAATTCCTCTGATGGATCATTGCAAACTATCCCATCATGGAAGTTCCACACAGACGCGTCTGTGCTTCATGACTGGCATCTAAGATTCTTGACATAAAACTTGGGTATGAATTACTCCATTTGAATTGTCCCATAGCAATAGCTGAGCTAAGGCAGTTCTGTAGGCTTCATGCATGTATGTGCACACTAAAAAAGTGTATTTATTTATATTAATCATTAAGTATTTATGTTTCAGAACTGAGCAGGCATCAGGTTGGGCAGATGTTCATTAGTGACATTACAATCAAAAAAGAAAAGCCATAATACATGGTTGATTAAGTAAGCGAACTGGCAAGCTAAGATGGGTTGAGAAGGAAGTAGGCAACATGTATGTAAGGTTACTTGTGCCCTTATTTATCTGTTCAGTGACTGAATTCAGCTTTCAAATTTTCCTGGTCATTGCTAACTTGCTGTTAAACTTGCGTATTATCACAGAAGTGAATTCTGGATGTTGAAAATTGTCTTAAATGGGAGAAAAATGTTGCCTAGCCTAGATTGAGCCTGCGGTCTTTCTCATTTGTGAAGGGAGAGCTACCCTAAGTGCTTCCCAGAGGCTGCACTTATAAGAGGCTAAGAATGCAAGGGGAAATGGGTGTCACTGCTCACTAGGGCTTCCTCCCTGCCCTTGCTACAAGTTCCTCCCTGGGAGGAAAAGCAGATGAATGGGAACATGATGCACAGCCCAGCCTCCTCCTGATGTGAGTTTCAAAGGTAGTGAGGGACCAGGATCAGAAGGAGACAGTGTTTTCACCTGGAACAGTTTGAATACTTTTCACTTGCCTGTGCACAAGCTGCTTCTGCCACATGTCTCTCAGCATGCCTTCTCAGACTGCCATCTTCTCTGATGAGAACATCAGTGAAACAACACTGGCAGAGGAATCTTTGGCAAACTAGCCTGGATAACAACAGATATTAAGGTAGGAGCGGGAGTGTAAACAGTGTACATGAATGGAGGATCCAAAACTGCCTGAGAAGAGGTTTGTCCCAGACAGTCACATAGGAGAGAAAGACTAGCATCAGCCAGACGCAAAGACGGTTCGTATGCTTGTAACTCACATGTCCCCTCAATATGTGTGTAAGACCGTGTATATGGGTTGAAGGGGGAGAGAAGAGCTTTTGGGGATAAGTGGAGGGTAGAGACCTATAGGTATTAATTAACAGTTGTGAAGTTTCTAGTACTTTGGCTTGTCTGTTATACTGTTGGTACGGATCTGGAATGAATAGTTCACTGTTGCTGGTCGGCTCTCTGTCATGAATAAATCAATAAGCCACTTTGATCCAGACTCAGTATACAGGATGTGAAGGGAGCAGTTTTTCTCTCTGGCAAAGCCACCATTTCAAATCTGCTTCCAGGAGCTGCACTGGCAGCCTTCAGCCCTCTCGCTCTGCTCTTGCCAGCTCTGGCTGTGAGCTCTAGCGAGGCGAAATCTGGGCTGATGTTTGAGTAACAGGTTGGGTACGCTGGGCTTGGCGAGGAAGTTGTTAGGCCCATCTGAGATTGCAGTGCTCTAGTTTTGCGTTTAATCAAGTGGGAGTTAAAGTTCAGCAGCCAAAGGTGTACGTGATCCTACTCAAGCTGTACTTGAAGAGGATGGCTGAGGAGAGAAAAGCATCCCACTGGCGGTGTTGTATGCTTGTGTAAGGCTTTCAGCACAGTTAATGTGGAATACTGAAACAACCCTCTTTCAAATTACAGCGTGCCATCCTGTCAGCTGTTTGCCTCCCAGATGTGTGACAATAAACAGGAACCCCATGCACTGGGAACTGCTGGGGTTCATAATAAGTTTATCTTGCTGCTAATTTGGGTTGCTTCTCCTTCTGTTTTATGTTCTTGCCGTATTTGGGAGCACCAAATAAGCAATATATGGCAGATGCTTGTGTTGGTTCTTCCATGAGGAAGACTTCCAAAGACCATGGCCTACAGCAGAAGGGACAGGCACCCTTGTTTTTGTTGCAGGATTACTAGATTATAGCTTTCATCTCTGGCCTATGGGAATACTCCTGCTACTAGAAAGCCCACAGGGTAGAGTTGTGTCTCTTCCTGAATTCCAAAAGTATGTCAGGCTGAATTTCAAGCCATTTTTTTGCTTTAATAAGCAGTGTATTTCTTCTTGCTTGTAACTGTTTAGTTACATCTTAGTAACATCTTAGTTTTGGAACATGGCTAGAACAACAACTTAGTTTTGGTTTGCCTTATAAAATGAATGGTTTTCTATTGTTTCACAAATAACAAAAAAAAAATCAATAGAAACTTTTTCCTCATTTTCAAAGTATGTCATGCGTGGGGCTTCTGTTATGCTTGAGGACAGATCTCAATGGAACATCAGGTCATAAAGAAAAAACAATAGGTTATATTTTAAAACTGCAATATGAAATAATGTGACCACCTCAGATTTTGATCTGGGAGCCAGAACTAATAGTTTAACTTTCATTTAGCCCAAGTCTCAATTATTAGATTAAATGCAATTCTAAAACAGCAATTAAAAATTAACTTCCCCTTAGCTTCTGATTGCTGTTGTAGCTGGGATTTTATTTCTTGTAATGATCTCTTCTTGTGCTTATCAGGTAGAAATAGATCTATTTTATTTAAATTTCTCTTTTTGTCTTCATAATATATTTCCTGTCAGACAGTTTTGGAAGTTTATTTAGTCTGTATTTACTCTTCCTCAGATGATGAACAAGGCTGTATGACAGGGACAGAAAATCAAGCAGGAAAGGAAATGCCTCTGGCATGCCATAAAGGTCACTGTAACAATCTCATCATCTCATTTCCTCTTTAAAGTTTACCTGGGAGTCCCAACTCTTTTTTTTTTTCTGCTTTAGCCCTGCCACTATGTAAAAAAGGAACCCGAGCCACGTGTTGCAATTCTGTGGTATTGCGGTGAAACGGAGCATCCTTTTCCTTTCGGAGTTTAGAAGTATTTATAAGGGAGCCAGCACTTTGCCTCCTTCAGATCACAAAACCAACCTGTCTGGCAACTTCAGCTAACAGGCACTGCAGGAAAAGGTGAGAATTCCTTTCTTCTCTAACACTGGGGCAACGCAAGTCTGGTACCAACTGATTCAGGTGCAACTAACGAAAACATAGAATTATTTTAGTATAAACTGTTTTTAAATAGTAGTTGTGACATTTTTCACAGGACAGTATTTATATGCTTTAGTGCCTGAAGTTAAGAACATACTTTGTGTGTATATACATACCTCATAGAATTGTTATCTAACAGAACAGCTGATGGTTTGGGGTAATAATCTTTTGTATCTTACCAGGATTCAATATGCTGGGGTGTGTCCATTGACAAGTATGTACTTATGGTCAGACCATTCTCTGATTTAAAAAACCTGCAGTGCCATTGACTTGGCCCTGCCTTGAGCTGGGACTGGGCCAGAGTGGTCCCCAGTGGTCCCTTCTCACATAAATCAATTTATGATCCTCAGTGAAGGAATCTCTGCTGATTTACAGCAGCTCCTGCTCCCAGTGCACAGGGAACCTATGATGCTGGCACACATACCTCATCTATGAAATGCTTAGGCAACTGCACTGATTAGTGATGTTCAGAAACTGAGTTTATCTCTGATTAACTTTGCAGTAAAATTTTGAGGGGGAGTGGGGTTGGTGGGGTGTTCTTCTTCTATCTTAAAATAAAATAATTTTCCATGAAAATTTTAATATTTTTTTCATCCAAACCTGAATTATGAATGTTCTTCCTAAAACCAGGAGAAACTTTTCTGGTTTCAAGTTACAGTTTTTATGAAAGGCTGATACATAACAGAAGGCATGTTTTACACCCTTATCCTCCAGATTTTAGTTGATATTTCAGATATCAGCATAGTGATAGATGCCATGTTACAATGAAAGAAAGTAGCATCTTTTAGAAAGTTGCAAAATGTGTTTTCCTTTCACAAATTACAGATAGTCCTGCCTTCAGTGGAAAATCATCAGAAGCTAAGAATATTTGCCTTTTAATGAAGCAATAAACTGCTGATAGGCTGCCTTATAGTGTCTGTTTTTTCCCTGAGAGTAGTCCCTCTCTCTGAGTATAGATGCAGTGTGAGCTAGTTCCTCTCCTAGATACTCTCTGCAGATACTTGTAGCTTCTGATCCCATTAATAGCTATGCTGTGAGGGGTTCAAAATCAGATGCCTTAGCACTGGTCCAGAGACAGCTGACTTCTGATCACAATTAATGACTGCTAATAATAGCAGGAGCTGCCAGTAAGTAAGATTTGGGGCACATACAAATACACACAAACTCTTCCTCTATAAATACAAATGAGTATTTTTCATGGCATATGAGAAGAAATCAGAACTAGTCCCCTTTCACTAAAAAAAAGGCTAGTTTGGGAGGAAGAAAACCCCAAACCACTTAATTTTGTGTTTTTCATGTGTATTCTTTTTCTAAATCATACTCCTGTTCATTTGGTTTTATCTCCAGTTGAAAAGGTCTGAAACTGTAACTTGTCAAAGGTTTTTATGCACTCAGTGGTTACTACAATATTTGTTAAGTATTTTTTTCTGTTTCATGAAGAGCTGTGTTTTTCAGTCAGGACAAATATACATTTATATATTGTATATACAGCCACATACTTGCATATTCCCATGTGAGAGATATGTCTGTGTCTCAAATGAACACAGCTACAATGTTGTGCATCCTCAGCTATTTCTGCAAATGTAGCTATGGCATTGAACCCAGTAGGAATTTTGCCTGAAATTGCTTGCAAAATTAATCCACCATCCTCAGGTGGATATTATAACTGGCACCAGTTAGGCAAGTGTCAGTATTGACACCAGCTCTACACTGCATTACTGACACTGCTGCCACTTGTTCTCACCAAGGTGGGGAAGAATATAGTTCAGCAAACCACTTCAGCCAGTCCTTCATTTTATTTGCAATCTTTCATTTTAGAAGGACTACTGACATGTACATAAACCAAGAAATACATTTATAAGCTTTGTATGACTGGAATTTAATGTCTATGGATCCTTTAGTCAATGCGTGGTTCAAGGAAGTAGCCTCAGTGACACCAGCAAGACTTTTCTTGCCTGAGGAATATTTAACTGAAGGACCTGGAAATGCTTCTGAGCTCCTGACCACATAAGACCTATGCACACAACAATTTCCTCTAAGTTTCGTGGTTTCTTCTCTAAACTGGTTTGTGGTGTCAATAACCAGCAGATCAAAATCTCGGCTTGAGTTCAGTACAAACCTAATTTCCAATTTTCATGTAGTCTAAGAGTTTTTAGTTTACTGGAACTGACTCTCTCTTGCTGTTATCCTGCCCAGCATTGAGCTTGGTTTCTGTACGCACTCAATAATCCTCAATGAAGTTCAGTAATTTGAGTTTTTTCCCTGCAGATGTCTCACCTACTATTTGCCATACTTTCATTATTTTCCTTTGCTGCCCTTCTGGAAGCCCAGTGGAAACTGAGGGAAAATGGTAAGCAGTCTTCACTTACTGAGACCTACAGCTACTGTAGGACACAAGGGTATTTCAGAGTCATGCTTGTGTTCACAAGTATAGCATTTACTATAGTTATAGTACCTTAGGCCAAGACTACAGTACCTTAGTTATAGTACCTTAGGCCAAGACTTCCTGTTTGTTTGTGAATAACTAACCACCTAACTGGTATTGAAGTCCTAAAATGTTGTTCAATGGCCATTTGAATTTTTGTATTAGAAACTGTCTTATTTCCCACTCTCTTGTTTCAAAAGTTTCAGTCATGAGGTCTGGAAGCAGAAACAGCATCTTGTGACTTAGATAACAGCCCACAAATAAGCAAGTGCAGACTTAATTGTCAAAAAGAATATTTGATAGTAAAACCTAAAACCTAGAGGTGGTTCATCCAACTTCTCTGGTAAATAACTTAAATGTAAATACATTTGTAAAAATAGAGTCAGTAATAAGTGAATCTTCTGAATAACTTACCAGAAAATTGGGCTAAATTCAGCTAATCAAATTTGCTGTTCTTATTCACCCAGTGTAGCTCCATAATCCAGGCTGTCTTCAATGCAGTTATCCAAAAAGGACCCTAACAAACATAATGAAAGCATTCTTAATCTGATTGTGTTTTAATTTCTAAAACTAATTCAATTGCTTTTCCCTGTATCTTTACATTTAAAAATATTTACCCTGTGGGTTCCCTGGACAATGCCATGATGCTGAAAACTGTGATTGTCAGTATTGAGAATGATCTGTAAGATTTACCTTGTATGTGCTTCAGAGGTCCAGAAGCAGTTTGGTAAGCTTTCAAGCTACCTGGAGTTGCATGTTTTCTGTCATTTTAGATTCAGTGTTTGACACGTATTTCTTAGTGTTCTTAGCGATAAAGTCTTAAAGCTCTCATTTTGGTAGTGAGGTGCTCTGATGGAAAGATCTTAGAACTCTTCCTGAGCTGAGCCTTGCTGTGGTCTCGACACACTAAGAAACAAATTTTTGCCATTTCTTGCATGTAGAAGAGTCTCTGAGGTCACTGAGCATGGTTGGGAAGCTTGTGACAGCAGTAGTATATCTAAGCAATGACTGTTACATTTGAGAACTGATGCACACAAAAATGTAGGTGAAGTTCTCTAGCAAAGAGACAAGAGAAGATCACATTTCTTTAATGGGATTGTTATTTTGTTATGTGGTATGTCTTCTGTTTTGGGAAGGCCCCAACAGGGCTCTTCAGAATTACGAGATGGCATTTAGAAGACCTCTGTTGTAGTCCATTTAGCTCTGCTGTAGCTCAGCTCAATTGTATCCCATCTCTTAGTAATTGCTCCACTGGGACCAGGGTGATAGGAGTACAGATTGTTCCCTGCAGAAAATTGAAAACAGCAACAGCTACGGGCAAATACAAACCACTTACCCAGAGCTCCCATCTATCTCATTGCTTACTCATAGACTTTGATGCTGAAGAAGGCAAAGAATCATAGCTCAGCTTTAAAACCACAAAGTAGTTTTATATGCCATTCTGTGAGGAAAGGAATACCTGAGCTCAGTGTGTCCTGGCATCCCTGTCTTTAAAATAAAGGTACCTGCCTACTTCCTATGGTTATGAAATGCTGTAAGGTTCTCTGGGAACATGGAAAAAAAAATGAACCACTTCTTCCATTAAAATGTATCCCTATTGATCAGCAGGTTCTAGAGACACAATAAATTTTTTAAGTTGAACCTCTTCTTGCAGTTAAGATTTCCAGGTGATGGTGAGGCCTTGGGCAAGAAAGCCAGAGATTTTTTAGTGGTTTTCCTGGAAAGTGGAGCTGAAAAAAGGGCTCAGCTCAATCCTTATATTGTTAGGTATGAGTAGTTGCTAACATATCTTTTTCTGCAATGTCCAGTGTACGTCATAGAATCAGAGTGGAATAATGAGACACCAGCCAAAAGAGTGGAGCTCACCTGTAACACGTCTGATGAGACACTGCCAGTGTACTGGGAAAAGGACACCCAGCTGAAAGGAACTGGAAAGACTCTGATTGCTGAAGTGAAAGAGTTCCCAGATGCCGGCAACTATACCTGTCTGACAGCTGATACCCATGAAATCGTCAGCTATGATTTCTTCCTCATAACTAAAATAGACTCCAATGGGCAAATGATAAGATCAATTCTGAAAAGCTTTGATGGTACGGTCATCATATGCTGTGATGTATCTTGTTCAGCTTTGTGCCCTGGAACTTTGTGAGGTCCAGAGGGACCTCTCTGGAGAAATGTGCCAGAAACATCTACTTTAAAATGGGTCCTCTTCAAACGTTTTACTGACAGTGAAAGGCAAAGCATTACTTTTGTGGGTTTGTGCATGGAGCAGCTGACGAGCAGCATAGGAATCTGTTGCCATGGGATTAATTTAGACTCTCTAGACCTATAGGATGGAGTGATGGTAGAAATGATTAGGACAAGGATAACATCAATACTATGCCACTGCTTCTCTGGTGGGAAATCAAGTAACTTGCTTTGCCTTCATCTCACAGACCCAGCACTCAGGAGAGAGTTTGCAAAACCAGGGCTGCATGATTTGACATGACCAGAGACTGACCTAGATTTTAAGTGCTGCAATTTGGGCTTCTCCATCCACAATTAACCCACTGGACAAGCCTGTGATGTTTTGCATTTTCTGCATGAACCTCACTCATCTATGTCTCATATTGCAGTTCCTTACTGTTGTGCCAAGGACTTAGGAATTTCTAAGGCTTTTTCCCTGGCTCCTGGACCCAGATGCCAGATGCAGCAGGCTGGTCTGCCAGTCAGCTACATCCAAGGCGCAATATAGAGAGTCTGCAGTGCTGGGCATCAGAAACAAAATGCACACCTGTACTAAGGCCTCATTCACTTCTCACACTGGAAACATTCCCCACAAAGTGCCCCAGTGTGTGAAGATGAGAGATGATCCACTGCAAGCACTCTCATACACGGGGTAACAAATACAGGGCTTTGCCAACTGAATAGCTGCAATGTTTCTTTGTGAAAGGAACAATGGCTTTGTCTATATAAATCTCTTACTGACAGCTATCTGCAACAGCTGGGGTGTGCTCTAGCTGCTGTCAATAGCCATGTAGATGTGGTTAATGTGGGCCCATGTAAACCAGCCTTCAGCCACTCACTAACTGTGGTTATATGGCCTTTTAACTACAGGTGGCTGCCCAAATGCAGTATGAGACTGCGTCTGCTGATGTACCCATCAGCTACCAAAGTAGATGGGGGCCTACTGAATCACTGTTTTCTCTCTGCTTTGACCTCTTTGGCAAAAAGGCTAAATAAATCGTGTTTTCTGTCTTTTTCCATCTAGAGCCAAACAAGACATTTTTAAAATGTGAGGCAAAGAACTACTCTGGAATTTTCATATGTTCATGGATGACAGAAAATGAGAGTCCAAATGTGAAGTTCACGATCAGAAGTCTAAAAGGGTAAAAGCTTGTACTTTCCTTAACAACCTCATAGTAAGGCTGGAACACCCTTTGTGTTACTCTCAATAGGAGATTCTGGATTTTAGGCAGTCGAGGACGTGTAGAAGGCGAGGAGTCCTTCTTCCAGAGTCTGAACATCTGCAAAGTGTTTTGAGCTATCACTGAGACTAATTAATACGGGCATAGAAGTTGCTCAGAAATTAATAAATGTTTGAAAATGGACTAACCCCCACTGGATTGTTACAGCTGCTACAGTACAGCCACAGGGTAACTTAAGCAATAACAAACCAGTTCATGCTGGGGAGAGAGAGGAAGTTGAGCCAAAAGCAGAAACAATTGTAGTACCGAGTCCCTTCACAGCAGACCCAGCGCAATGAGGGGGGTGGGAGGCTGCACCCACTGCAGAAGCCACATGCCACTGACGAGTCTCTGTTGAGGAATGCTGCAGAAACCTGCAGGGGAAATATGTGAGGGGAACCTCATGGGGATTTCCTGCCTCCCATCGCTCTTGGGGGTTTCTCCAAAATATGGAGGGCTTAAGCAAATGTCACTTCAGTTTGGTAAAGAAACAACTGCAAAGTGTTTTATTTTGCTGAATGCAAAAAGTGAACTGGATTCAGGTAGGACTTTATAGGTGGCTTTTGTTATTCATTTCCCAATGGATACATTTTAACCTTCCCTTATTTCTTCCAGCAAGGCTTTGGAAAGGGCTAAGGAACAAAGATACTAGAGCTTGTCATGGGACAGTGGTAATAAGGAAGGAGATATCCTGGTTTAGGTTTAAACCCTAATTCCTTCTGCAAAGGCAGGGGTGCTTTTGTGATTTACATTAATATGTAATACAGCACTGAAAATGTAAGAGCTAAGAGCTCCCACTGTCCCGCAGCTGTTGAAGCACAGCCATAAAATGATACAGGCAACATCAGAACATTACCTTACCAACTACATGGTGTTCTTGTGGCAACGAATTCTCAGAACAAACCAGCATTTCCAGTACTTTTCTCTGTTCTGTATTCAGCTCTCAAGGAGATGTAATCTGCAGCAGCCCTGTAGCTCACACTGATACATCAGTGACTGAATACACAGCCCAGTGCCAGAAAGAAAGCTACTGTCCCTTTGCTGAAGAGCATGAGCCAATTGAGATGTTCCTGGAGGTCATTGACGAGGTGGAATATGAGAACTACACTAGCAGCTTCTTCATCAGAGATATCAGTGAGTAGATCAGGAATCATGATTAAGTCTTAGTTTTATTCTTGCCAATAGTGGAACTAACAACGGGAGCTGATCAAACCAAGCTTGGGAATCCCTGCCCTGTTCTACTGTAAATCTGTATCAAGCCCCCAGTTACAGGAACAGGGGAAAACAAATCATAGCAGCAGTCTGGAAGAGGATGAGGAAGTGAAGAAGCAACATTTTCCTAGCTTGTGACCTCAAACCCTCAAACACTGCATCTCCCAGATGTTTCTGTAGCCTTCTTTATTAGATGGAGATGTTTTGTAAGGGGTATGTGAGAGAAGTCAGAGAATAACCAATAACCCAGCAGCCTCTTCTCTGAGAACTGCAGATTTACTCACATAATGGTTAATGCTCTCCCCCTGATCCATTCTTACAAATGGGCATCCAGGGCGGGGTAATAGAAACTGACAGGAAAGAAGAGGATCAGTTGTGTCCATGATGCCACAGGGCACAGGAAAAGGAAGCAGCATCCTACGGAAACAGATCCTTTGCTAAATGTCTTAACAGTCAGCAGGGCCTAAAGACATTCCTCTGTGTCCAACAAAGCCCTCTGCAACCATCTGGGCAAAGAAAAAGAAGGATCTTAACCTGGAGAGACTCTGGGGGGGGTGTGCTTAAGCTTTCATAAGAAGCGTACAAGGCAATTTGCATCCATCATGTCTCCCCCCTTTTAATTTCATGGGGGCCCTCAAAGATGACTCCTGTAGAACTACCAACAGTAGTATACCAACATCTAATATTATGCTGCTAACGCAAACTCTGTATTTTCTCTTGCAGTAAAACCTGACCCACCCCAGTGTCAGTATGTGGCCACAAATGGAACAGTGACCTGGACCTATCCCAGAACATGGAGCACACCCAAGTCCTACTTCCCTTTGACTTTCAGGGTCAAAGTTGAAAGCACAAAGAAACGCAACAGCCAGGTAGAGGTACAACATTTGAAACACAATTTTCTTGCTTGAACATACAGTATAAATAATATAAAATTAGTATGCAAGAATTATGGACTATAATTAAAAACATAGTAATAATAAGAAAGAGTGCTGAGACCCAAATGTAGCAGGGTACTGTCGTGGCACAAAGAGACCTCTTCCTAGTTCTGTGAGCAGTAACATCCAAACAACACACTCTGGGGTGGATGCAGCACTGATGTCACTGGGGAGATAAAATCGTGCCCAGCATTGCATAGCTGTGCTTGTGTGAGAAAAGTGTTTACTAATTCATTAGTAGGCTGTGTGGGTCCTAACATGGGAAAATCCCCATTTCCAAACCAAGAAGTCTAGGATCTGTTGCACTGGTTTCCTTGTGTGCTGTTTCTACCTTGGTAGCTCAGACTTTCTTTGCAGGTGACTTGGCAAATAAGGAATCAGTGACTCATTTGGTAGTGTTTCTGTGGGGATTGGTGCAGACTAAAATCTTGGGCACTAACTTTCCAGTTATTAGTTAATTGTTAACTAATCATTGCTACTCTGTATTAGTCTGAAATCACAAAATGCTTCATTTGCTAATGCCCATGGGTACACATTGAAGGGTACACGACAGCAGTATGGCAATTTGCTTAGGCTGACAAATCAAAACCAGAACTGGAAAGAAACGCACAAATCACTGGACCACAGTGCAGGTCCTTAAGTGCACTGCTGCTCTTCCTTGGTCCAGCAGTCAGAAAAGTAAACCAATGTTAATTAGCATTCCAGTTTGTAAACCAGACACTAGGGGATGTCTTTTTTCCATGTGAAAAACAAACCCGACCCAACCCAGCAAGCCTGTACCGGCAGATGGGGCCAGTCCCCTTAGTGCTGACTCCTTGATTTTAGTGGCGTTTGTAGAGTCTCTTTTCCCTGAGGCAGAGAAGCACAGAGTGCTTCTTGTAGCAGCCACAAGCCCTCAGTGGAAATTTCAGTGATACTGAAAAGCAGCAACTTCTGTCTTTTAGGGTTCCCACTGTGGAAGAAGAAGAAAAAAGAGAAAACCCCAGATAAACAAGTTAACCCTCTGTTTTAATGACTGAGTTTGGGGGTTGGATCACTTTACAACACTAACTCCAGTGGAAAGTGGGCTTTTAGTGTGTTTTTACTGAGGCTTAAGTTTTCACAAGTCGTCATGACTTTGATATCTGTGGGTGAAGACTGGTGCCTTAGAAACAACAGACTGCCATTGGAGTTGTTAAGTTAGGTGTGCTTGTGGCAGTCTGTCTGGCAATTTATTGTGTGTTCTGCTTGACATTTACGATCTGCTGATGGAGCTGTGCCCTGTTCAGGTCTATGGCACTGATGAGCAGTCCATTCAGATTCCAGCGGCTGGGCCAAAGAGGAAGATCTCTGTGCAAGCCAGGGATCGCTATTACACTTCATCCTGGAGTGAGTGGTCTTCACTTTGCAGGTAAGACTTAGAGAATCTTCTGCTGGATGAGCAGGGGTGATTCCTTACCTAGGAGAGTAAGGTGCCCATGAACTACTTCTGCTTCTTAAATATTCATTTCACAGTTCCTCGTAGTCCTCACAGACATTTTTGTCTCCTGAATGTTTGGTTATTAAATCCATTTAAATCAGAGCGCAAACAATGGATGTAGGTTCTTGGACAAAGGTAGGATTCTACCTCATTAGGCACTTACAAATATTGCATAAGAAATAGATGAGCATCTGGTTGTTGCCAATGTTGAATCAATGTTGAACATCCACATGCAGCAGACAACCCATATACAGCCAAGTCCTACCAGTAAAATAAGAAAGGGAGCAAGAAAGAGCTCTGAGATATTTGCTATTAGAAAGAAAAGCTATAAGCAGCTTCTGCTAGTCCTAGAAATGGCTGTTTCCTTATTCTGTGAATTGAGCAGTGTTCTCCGACAGCTCTAAATTACTCTCAGCCCAGCTTTCCAAGTCAAAACATATTTTTAAATATGGGAATATCCTTCTTCAGATCCAACACCCAAAAGAATTATGCAGATTTTTCTCTTCTTCCTCTCTTATGTAATTTTGGGGTAGGTTTTTTCACTTAGATGTAGATGCAAATCTCTCTGACCTCCAAGTATCCTGAGTCATGCTCTTGAAAAGTTGTAAACTTGTAGCCCTATTGAAACATTTGAAATGAGCTCACAATTCTGTCATGTTCACACGGGAACTTCTGAGCCTTGCATTGCATGGTCTGGAGTCCTTTGGAGAAACTGAGGAGTGGCATTTCACTGGGTGGCTCAGACCAGCAAAGCCTTATTGAGAAATGGACTAAAAATCTAGATCTGAGGGAAATGAAGATAGTTAGATTTTATGTAAATTTCTTTTCTCTTCTTTTACAGATAACCAGTAAGAGATTCTTGCTCCTAAAGAAAGCAAAGAATGAACTAGCACAAGAGCATAATTAGAAGGAAATCTGCATTGAGATTATTAAGAAGCCATGTTTACTTTTTTTGTAATAGATTGATGTGGTCCTGATTTTGGCAGCTCTTTTAAATACCTTAGATTTTAGTAATACCTTTAGCATACATCATGTTATATTAACATGCATGGTATTTTGGTACATTGCTGTTAGCCATTATTATAGGTTCTGCATATTCTTGTATTGCTTCTATTTATTTATTTATTTATTATTATTTATTTACTTGACATGACTTGCAATGCCAGACGATGGCAGTTGCTATTTAAACTGTTTCATGTGTTAATTTATTTGGGAATGTAACGTGCTGAAAGAACTGTTTTAGTATTCCATTATTTAACTGTTTAATTATTTGATAACCTATTTATTTTAATTTACTATTATTTATTATGTTGAAATGTATTGGCACAGAAAGCCTTGGCTGCATGCAGCAGCCACGTATCATGTCTCTGGGCTGTTGTTGGCCAGTGTGATGGCAGATATTTTAGTAACAGAAGGAATTGCAAGTTCTGAGTCCTACCAGTGTTTGCTGCTGGCTTTTTTCCACTGCCTGTGCTTGCATCATGTTAATGCCCAGGTATGAACACTGTAAACGGTTGTTGCCTGAGAGGTCAATCACTCTTAAAGGCTGTAGCTGAGCCCAAGCTGCAATGGCAGCAATGGGAGCACTGGCATGGAGGCAGCTTTGAGGTGCTGTGGTTGGAAAAGTCCTGTTGCTGTTGCCACCTCTGGTGAGCATGAAAGAAAAAGGAAGCCAGTAGCTGGATATAACACCTCCTTAATAAAACTCCTTTCTTTCATGCTTGTGATTATTAGAGGCCCTTTATTCAGTGACCCAACTGTACCCAGTGCATCTCTTGCAGTGGTGTTTTCTGACAGTAACATTAAATCAGGTCTGCTGTGCCACTGGCAAAACTACAGGGCACAAGTATTCACGAATCTGCAACTGAAACCAAGGCAGCTTAAATGATTTAAGAAAAACTGCAGTTTATCTGGTATTTCAGATAGCAATTGGTAACTGGTTTTATCTGCGGATGTTAAACATCTAATTAGTGTTTCAGAATACAGATTTTTATAGTTCATTTTGAAAGTATTGCCCTACTTCTGCAACATATGTTAGATGCCCTCACAGAACCTTAGGGAAAAAATCGAGTTCTGGTTCTGTACTGTTTACAGTGTTAAGTGCCCGGGTCTGGAAAGGAGTAGAAGCAAGTGTTGAAGCCTGTACATTTTTGTAAACCCACCTAAATCCTGACTTCTGGGAGGGCAAAATACATTAAAATATCTTTGAAGATTTAGACCTTAATCCCTGACAGAAAATCACTGAAATTAAAAACAGGCTTCCATTGTGACCCTGCTTCCTTTTTTTCCAGTCTTAGCAATTTTAAGTGGTAATCTAAGATCTTTAAACACTGAAATGTGGGATGTATCTGATATTTCAGAAAACTGTTGATAATCTAGCTACAAGTGCTGTTAGTATTTATTAAGGTACACATCTTATTTTTGCTATAAATGCAATTTACTGTGCTTTTTTAACAAAGAAACTAATAATAAATAAATCTGAAAACAAGAAAACCTAGTTTACTTATGATATTTGATAATGGTTTATATCACTCTTCATTTTCCTACTAGTGTATTATACACTACTTTTGAAGCAATGTCTGTAGGGAGAAGTAATATTACTGATTAATGCTACTGAATTCATGGCTTGTAAAAGTGTAAAGAGAACACAGAAGAGTCATGCCTGTTATTTGTCAGTCTCTTCTAAACCCTCTTCTGCAGGCCAAGAAAGGATTGTTTCTTCTGCAGCCTAAGAGCACACTGTGGTCAGGAGGTTTGCAACTGAAACTAGGCTGACATGTATCTTGAGGTCTTTGAGGTTTCTCTCTAATACTGTTGGTACAGTGTTCAGAATTAGTAGGACCTTCCTGTTCTTTGAATATCTGGGCTGAAACCCCAGCACCCTTGAAACCAGTCATTGAAAACTGTCATCACCTTTGATTCAGCCGTTTTCACTCCCAGAAATACTCAGGCTGAATTTACAAGTATCCTGATAAAGACCACATGAAACTATTACCTTTGGAGGAAAATGCCTTTCTGTGCCTTGATCCCACAATGTGAATTAAACCTCCCTGCAGGAAGCTTCAGTGAGGAAAGTCATTGTCTAAGATTCTTCAGAAAAATAGCAAAGCGCACCTTGAAGTTGGCTTCAATCCTTGGTTATCTGTATCCTGGGCCTTATATGGATCTAAGTGCCCCTGAGTATCTGTTCTAGAAATTGTCAGTCTCCCATCTGTGGGAAACTCTAGATTCTATAAAAGGGTGTCAGCATCACAGCACAAATATTCACTATGGTGCCTCCATATACTGGAGATCATTTCTGAACATATTCCATCCTGTCAAGAAAATAATAGCTGATGTGTCTGTTAATCCTTGTACTTCTGTATCTTAATTCCTGTCCTGGTTGCACTGCAAACGACCTGGAAACCTTCTCCTAAATGTCACAATGGGCAGACTCAATCAGGCTGCACAATGTAAAAAATTGCCTCCAATACCCATATACTTCAAAATCAAAGCTTTTTTGATATAAAATTATAGAATTATGTTTATTTCTGAGGCAACTATAGTTATTAACCATATAGACACATAACAGGTCTTCTACTGGACCCCTGTCTTAGTGAGCCAGCATCTCCTGGGAAGGAGCAGCTCCTCTAGCTTTCTATTCACTCTTCATTCATCATGTGGGTTTAGGTTTTGCCTACCACACCTCCCTAAATCTGTGCTGTACTGAGACTGACTAATTCCCTCCAGGGCTTTTTGTGGGTGATCCTCATCTTAAAGAAGGCTTTGCAAATAGTTGCTGTACTTAATGAGGCACTAATAGGCTGCAGTAGGAGCTTGCTATCCTCTAAGTGCTTCACCCATTACAGCTGGGTAAGCAGAGACTGCTAACAGCACAAGTGGAGGGGGGGGGGAGGCGGGGAGGCTTATGTCTGATTAGGGATTTTGTGAAAGAATACAGATTTCAGGTCCAAATTCTTCACATCCACACCTCCTTTCATGTTGACCTTCATCTTATGCCTCTTTCACTTAAGTCGTAGCTTCTCTTTTTTTATAAGAGATTTTATAAAAATAAAGGTAAGATTTTTAATACAGGCAAGACCAATGTGTGTCCTCTAACCTTGTTCTGAGACGTGAAAAAAACTTAAAAGAAAGCTTTCCTCAAATATGTCAGTTTGACTGACTTTAGTGTGACAGAACTTCCAAGTGCTAAGCACCTGGAAGTTAGATCTTAAAGTACAAAATAGAGTGTGATTCAAAATCAGTCCTATTCAGAGCTCACTGTCCTATTCATTCAGATCTAAGTGCTAAGCTTCTAATGCCTGTTTTGCATATATCTGTGAAGAATCAAATAATTCAGAAACATCAATGGTATAACACTAAGTAACTCAAGGGATTCACGGGGTAGTTGCACAATGGCAGGTACCACAGCCTTGTAATTTACCTTAAAGAGATCAGAAGATACAAAGAAAAGGAATAAAGATCAGCTCCAGCCTTTGCAGGGAGTCTGGTGTTGGGTATTTTTACTTTCTAAAATAACACCTGAAAGCTTCAGCGGGGACCTGTCTCAGCTTGACAGCTGCAATTTTCACTAAACCCTTCTTTGATCTCTCTTAAGGTGTGCAAAATAGGAAACTCACCTTCCTTCAGGCAGATACCCAAATGTTTTGGCACGGTTTGATGCCTTAAGAAATACATCATTTGGTTCACAAATCTTCCATTGAGCAAGACTTTAAAAGTCTGATACATTAATTGCACATGGGTGGACAACCCTAACCACCTACTCACAACAAAATTGATGGAGCTTGTGTACTGGGTTGCATATAAACATGTGCTGGAATTACTAACAGGTCTGAATTCCCACTCGTGACTGTACCAACATCTACCTTGGCTTGTGCATTCTTCCCAGGTATACCTGGGGTGTGAGAATATGTTTTTAGCTATTCCATGTGCCATTTTTTTCAGCATTGTTGATGTCCTCAATATGAGACACTCCACACGAATGGGAACAAGCTGCTGCCACCAGCGCTTTCTGGAATGCAGCAAGATAACATCCTCCCATGCAGAATAAAGCAGGCACTTAGCTAATGACATGCTACAGCAGCATTCTTGGCATCACATTTGTGCACCATTCAGGCCTTCAAAAATAAAAGCAATGCATCAATAATTGTGACAAATGTTCTCACTCAGAAAAATACACACTAATATTTCATCAGATGTAACAGGCCCATACAGTGAACAATCGTGTTCAGTAAGCAACTGCTTTTTCTTCCAAATAACAACTCAGAGAGATAAGAAGTTGGGAAAAGACAAAATACAATAAGGAAAGTAGAAAATTACCAGAGGCCCACAATTAACATACATGTATTCAAACAGTACGTCCCAGCCAATGGAAACCAGTACAAGTTTGCTGATGAGGCCAAGATTTCACTCCCAATTTTTCAATTCAAACAGAGTATTTACCACAAATTTCAGAATTGTTTTTAGGTAAAGAGGCCTTATTTATCCAACGGGAAGCAGCTATTATCAAACAGATCTGAACACTTGTTTCCCAACAGCATTTTTTTTTCTGAGAAGCTAAAATCAAATCAATGTCCAACTCTATTGCCAGTGTCTGCTTTGGCAAACCTAGAAATGTGAACTCATAAGGACAAATGCAATATGTTACAAAGTCCCAAAGCAGCTGACTGCCAGCAACAGCTGACATTCACCTATGAGAATCACAGAATCAGTTCAGGTGGGAATGGACCACTGGAGGACTCTGTTCCCCACATCCTTGCCCCACTACCAGACCATGGTAAAAACAGATCCGTTTTTTTTAGTCTCTCCAGTGATGTCTCTGGGTATCCTGTTCCAATGCTTGACTGCTCTCATTGTGAAATTTGTTTTCCTCACCTCTAATTGGAATTTCTCTTGCTGCAATTTGCTCTATTCCCTTGCTTCCTTTCACTGTCAGCCTCCAAGAAGAGTCTGGCTCTTGCCTGCTCTGTACATCCCTATAACATAGCTGAAGAAAACAGTGAGACTTTGACTTCTTTCTTTAAACAGAACAAACCACTTCTCTCAGTCTTTCCTAGTATGCTTCATCTCTCTAAACATCTTTGTGGTTCTTTGCTGTATTTGATACAGTATTTCAGTATCTCTCTTGTGCTGTAAAGCCCAAAACTGTACACAGAACTCCAGATGCAGCCTGAACAGGGGAAACGATTTCTTTTCACTTCATAATTACATTCTTACTAACACAGCCTGCTATGCAGAGCTAGAAATGCTCACTGTAGGGGCAAACCATTTGCTTGTGTTCTGCTTGCCCATCAAAAGAATTGCTCTATTCTCTGAGCTGAGCTGAATGTTCTCAAAGACAGCACTGTGATCTGGGTGAACCCTTGGCTTATCTGAGGATGACAGGATGACAGCTGGTTGTCAGACCAGCCCTGTATGAAGACTACCAGGGCAAATGACAAGCCTCTGCAAGTTTGGACAGAAAGATGCCTCAAATGAAGCATTTTCTCAGTCAAACGGTGAATTCTTCCCGTTTTTAAAGCTACGCTTATAGATACAGAGATGCTTTAGTATCCTTTTAAATGGAAGGTGCAATAAATGTTTTGTGGCATTACTTTTTATTGAGATTTTGCATGAGTTTTACCCCACTGCAGAGAGTGGAACAGACTGTTGTTTTCTGTGTATGGCATTTTAATTCTCAAAGCTTCAAGAAAGCTTCTATGTTTCCAAATGCTAAAATCTCCAGAACTTCAACTGACCCCCTGTTGTGCTGTGCTTATATTTAGTGTCTATTTGCACACCCTACAGTATGTCACATATTGTCACAATATGTCACAGCTTCCCATCAGAACTGTATCCCTCCTGTGTGAGTTGTCTGGGCAAGCCCTACTAAGCTTAAGGTCCACTGCTCAGAAAATGAATCTTAAGTTGATTCAAAAGGCTTAATCAAACCACTTAAACATTACCAGAAACAAAACATTCACACCATGGCTTTTCTGTTATGGGTCATAGAATAAGCATAAGGAATCCTGTTGGTAGCAAGGCAATTTTCAAATGCTGAGAAAAATCTGATACAAAATCTACATTCCCCATTAGTTCCCTCCCACTTCCAAAAGTCCTCTCTTCCTTTCCACACCAATCCTCAGAAAATTTTCCTGCATCAAACCAGAAGACTGCAAACAGACGTTTATATTCTTCTGTTAGAGGGATGAGGTGGATATTGAGGTTGCATCAGACAGCAGACTTTGTAGCACCATATTAGGCAAGAGAGTATAACCAAAGTGGCAGATTTCCTCATACCAGTGTCAAGGAACCTGCATGTTCTGTCAAGCTGCAGTTTTATAGTTTGAAGCTATGCTCAAGAGACTTGTTTGCTCAAAACTATTCAGACAAGGAGTACCTTCTAGGTGGTTTGGGGTTTTGCTCTTGTTGCCTAAGGTTGGTAGTTATCCATCAGCCAGCAAACATGTGCTGAATATTCTCCAGGAGTTTATACATGCTCTGTGGGAAGCTCTTCAGGAAAGATTTGGGCTTTCCAGAACAAAAATTTCACAAAGCAGCAGTATCCAGACCAACTCCAATTTAAATTACCGCCTGTCTTCTGCCATATCCACTTCACAGGAATATGCACAGATGTCGAAGTTAAGAATAAAGAATAACTTAAAATTAAATCTCTGAAGTGAGGGCATATAAAGAAAAAATCTACAGGCCTGCAGCTCAATCCAGAACTTTGTGTATCCTGGAACTGGAATTTGATGGCATCTGGTTTTGGTTTTTTTTTTTGTCCCATTAAGTGATGAGAAATTAACCGTTTATTCATTATTTACATTCTTTAGAAACAAATTATCTATATCCTTCTTTGAATGAATTAGTGGGGCCCAAGGTCTACTTGACCTATTACAACCTTCTCTGTAAGCACTCTCAGCCCCTCTAAGTGAAATTAGCATGTATGACCCTAACTCCTGCATGGGGAAGAAGCCTCAGGCTATCTTGCGATGTAGGGAAGATGATGACTGAAATACTGTGAATTGTAATGATGTGCAGGGATCTTTCATATTGAAACAACTTGCAAATCTACATTGCAAATTGCTAAAAAGAAGGCAATTCTGGAAGTTTCAAACCAAACTATAGGCTCAAAACTCCACATAATTTTGAAATTCATGAAAATTAAGACTCAGAGCTGAGTCTCCCATTGTGACTGAACCCCTTGTATGTATTATAAAAGGGAGAAAATTATGCCTATTCATTAAGTCACTACCATACTGGTATGTTGGATTTGTTTAAAAGATCCCACGATATGACACTTATTGTGCTGGAAATAGCAGCAAAGGAGAAGATGGGCAGGCAGAGAAATCTTCTCCTTATCTCCATGACAGCAAAGTAGGCAGCAACACAGCAGGATGTACAACGGCTGTGAACTTCTCACTTCACTAGGCAGTGCAATGCAGTGTCTTTGCTCCTTCTGTCATAAAGCTTTGTTTCTGATCTCTGAACTGGTGGAACATTAAAGGCAGAAGAACACTGAAATACTGGGGGATCTTTTGAGCTGTGTGTGAAGGTGAGAGTACTCATGTGAAACATAGACTTTTCCAAGCAGCAACTACTTCCACAAAGCAGTCTGAATGGGCTCAATGTATGGCCATAGTAACCAGCATCACCTCTATCCACAGCTAGTGACAAGCCTCTCCAAAGTTCCAAGAGATTAGGAGTTACACATTTCAGCTCTACTGGCATGAATCTTTTGAAACACACCCAGTGCGAACAATTTTTCCCCTGGGAACTATGTTCAACTCTAAGGGTCAATATGGCAGTAACAGCAATAGGTAACCACCTTACTGAGTCACTCCCTGAACTTGCTAATGGAGATGGAACAGTTAATTAGGCAAGGAGCTTAACCAGAGTACAATACATCTCCTGTATCAACACAATCCATGCTATGACACTCATCTTTGCCCTGTAAGGATGACCTTCATGTTGTACAGAAGACATTCTTATTGACACTACCCATGGGCAACACCTTCTTCTAATTACCTTCTCTACAAGAGGGATTTCATCATCAGGGTTCTTGCTCTGTGTGTGTGTGTATATATATATCTGCTCTCACAGATATAGGAATACACATCTCAGATAATCTTACTGGAATAACAAGAGCACAGGCGAGCTGTCAAACAAGCCAAGAATCCATGAGTACCATGAAGATAACCGGTGCCTTTGTGCTCCTCGTGCTGGCAGTTCTCTGCTTAGCAAGTGAGTAACCATTTTATTTTCTGACACATTATAGTTCTGTTCAAACAATGCACGCTTCTCAGTCTACTGAGATAGAAAACAACGGTTGGGTAGCAGAAAGCGAGTGAAATTTTATGCTTGTGCACTGTTTAGCAAACAGCAGTGCACCAGCTTTACAAATTCTAACTTAAGCAGATGAAGCCTATTCTTTTGATGATGGTGTGAATCAGAGCTGCATTCTACATTGTAAGTAAAAAGTGAACTGTAAAGCCTCAAAACTAAAGCAAGTTTTTACCTACTTATTTTTTAATTCCATCTGAGCAGGAAGCTTGGAGCTAGTGTGGTGCCTCTCCTACCGCACTGACCAAGCAGAAGACGGTTGATTATACATGGGCCATATAATATGGCCGTGAATAACCTCTTCATGAGATTAGTTTGCTAGGCTGGAGAGAGCTTTGAGGTGCAGGTTGCTCTGTGGTAAAATAAGGAGTTGGGAGCAAGCTCTTGAGCCTCCACTTAACAATTTCTTTTTTTTTTTTTTTTTGTTAACAAAAAAATGTGGAAAAAAAATAGAAGAATAAGTACGTTTACAATAATTGAAAGAGGAGAGTCCAAATCTTCACTTCTAGTAGTATAACAGTTCAATAGTATTAAAGAAGCGAAACAATGAAAATGTTAAAATCAATATTATGAGCAGAAATAATCTTTTCCACTTTGAATAGCCCTGTAAAGTTTGCTTTGAAAATTGTCTCAAAATCAAAATTCTCATGAGAAATGTCAATTCCAATGAAATGGCATGCTTTTGATGGAAAGTGTTCTGTTAGTGTGTCAGTGACTGCAGAAAAATAAATGAATATTGTTTTCTGAGGAGTTCCAGCAAATTCTTTCCTTGAACTTTTTAATTTATCTGGTCTGCATTAAAAATGTATGGATCAATACTTTTTGAGCCACATCTTTTTTGCATTCACTCCCAAATACATAGTGGCTTTTAAAAAGTTACCAGAGAAAAACCAGAATCTTAATATTTTTGTGGGAGGAGGTTACTTCTGATCCAATTCCAGAATAATGGGAATTCAGTCACAGTTCTGGTGGGAGACTGAAGACTGGAGCACTTTTTTTTTGCTAGTTTTCTTCACCTTGGATAATTTTATTTGTTGGGAAGTTGTAAGCAGCTCCATGAAAGGAAGTTTCAATGGAAGGTTTAATGGCTTTAAAAATTAAAACCAGTTACACTTAGTCAGAAAGACAAATGCTAGAGCTGTGTTGCCATAACATTTTTTCTTCCTGCTCTTCTGCTCCTGCCTCTGCCTGATCACTTTTATCCCTTGGAAGCCACAGAATGACAGTTACAGGACAAAATACATTCCTAAAGAAAGTAGCAAGTGTGTCACTGCAATGGAGACATGCCAGCATTACTTGATGACTTTCTGGGAGGTGTACATGTCATTGTGTTGAAGAAGCTTTTTGAAGTCCCACCTGAGAACAGGGCTCCATTATATCAGATGCCATGTGTATACAAAATAGGAGCCAGTCCTTCTGCCCAATAGTTTAGAATCCATATGAACCAGCAAGGGAAAACACTTTTTGAAGTGGTATTATGATCCAACTTCCATTATTATTATTATATATATCTAGTACTGAATCCAAAGCAGAAAAGGACCTTGTGATTTGCTTACAGCCACATCCAATACTTATTTATTTATTTTTTAATAAACATGGAAATTAAAACCCAGGCATGCTCTACAATTAGTTTATCCTAAACAGACTGGTCATTGAACATAACTGACTTTGGGTCTCTAATCTGTTTCTGCTCAAAAGAGGAACAATATCCTTACTCCCCTACTAAAGCAAAAGCTGTTGTAGCTGCTGACACAGATTTCTAAGGTAAGCAATATAACAAGATCCACTTGTCTAATAGATTCTGACACCTGCAGCTTATTAAACACTGAAACTCCAAGTATTTACTTTCAAGCTAGTAAGAGATGTAGTGTTGCTGGAAGGGCTGGTAGTGAAATCATCCTAGTTGCAAACTGAATGTTCATCAACAGTGGTTTTTAATTTATCTTTTGTGATTCTGCTTGCCTTGCAGATGCTGCCAAAGAGAATGAGGTGAGTAATTTTCTCCTTTATTGCTCTATAAAAATATGTAGGTAGTAAAAACATGAGGTCAGATAAAAACATATTAAGCATTAATTAAATGGTGTCAAAGTATTGAGATTTCAGAGAGAAATCCCTGAGTTTGAGAAACATGGTTTCCATACACTTGACCTGAGAACTTCCAGATATTTTCACTTGCACTGCATAGTGGACAACAAATTGGGAAAGCCAAATTTTAAGTGAGAGAAATCAGGATTTTTTTTTTAGTATTTAGCTGGTGGTGATACTTTAATTGTTTCTGGTGACTTTCAGATCCTAAATCATGTACCTGGATATTTTTATTTCTGACTATGCTGCAGTGCCCATCCTGGGGTCAATCTCTGAGAGAAATGGGGCACCAAGTGATAAAAATCCTTACTCAGATGAGCAGAGACAAGCGCCCTCAGAGGCTGGTGGACAGTAGCAGGGAGTGGAAATTTGCACACACACAGAGCTGGTCCCATATTAGCACAATATATGCAGCTTTTGATGCCTAGAACTACACCAAGACATCCATTTTTTTCCCAGGAAGAGCGTGTTCCACTCTCCACACCAAACTATGTATCTTCCCCATTTCACCAGCTGTTACACAGATGTACATGGGGCAAATTTGCCTAGTTTCTGGCTTTTTTTATTAGCTAGTCCTTGCCTCTCACAAGTTAGTGACTGACCAGTTTTAAAATGCTAAGTTACAAACTACAGAAATTCCTTCCCATGCCATTGCTGGGTTGTGTTGTGGGATTGCTTTTGCAATTGAGGATAGGTGTGCTGCCTCCTGCTTTACAGCCACACTTTGAAATGTGTGAGTAGCCAGGGCTTTGGAGGAGAGGGAAAGGGCCAAGCAAAGGAATAACTTACAAAACTTAACAACCTGTATACTTCCCTCCCCCCCTCAACTGGATTTAAATCTATTATTTCCAGAGGAGTGATTGGTTAATGACTCTTTTTGCTACTGGAGACCTTGCAGTCTGTGCTGAGCCCTGGTACAGGGCCTGGGCTGCTGAGCGGGCTGACCACACACAGCTCCTCACTTCACTCACTTGCAGACCCTGGGCAATGACTACCACAAAACCAATCATATAATCTGTAATAAATTCCACTATTTGGCAGAAGTAGTAATCCTGTCCTTCACTAAGAATTAGAATGAAGGGGCGTAAAAAAACAGTCCATAAGAAGAGAACAACAAAGCCGGGTTCTGTTTTAAATATATAAATCTATAATACATATATTGGCTAGATTTTCAGAAAGCAAAAGCTGCAGACATAGTGTCCTTTCAAAGACTGATATGTTTCAAACTGTCACTAGACTAGCAGCGAGAAAAGCTCATTTTAGTTACAACAGCAGCTCTAAGGACAGGCAATTTCCTAGGCAAGCAAATCCTAGGCTTTTGAGGGTGACAAACAGCGGATTAAGTAGAGTATGTGCAGTGCACAAGGACTTCTTGGTTGTCAACTACTAGGAATGAATTCACTTGACAGAAGATAAAGCTCCAAAACTAGGATAGGAGCATTTTCAGTCAT
>JBCJKH010050719.1:0-22192 GCA_039877255.1 Loriculus beryllinus | reverse complement strand
ACATAGCTCTCGCTCCCCTCATTCTCTCTACAAGTCCATTTGAATCCATTTTGGCTTTCTCGGCTGAGCAGCAGTCTACAGCACCAATTGTGCACATTCGGCTTACAGGGTCTTAAATACATAATTTATCATTGTGTTTTAAAATGTTGGCATTAATATTTTAATATTTTGCACATTAGATGCTTAACAGGCCATCAACAATGTGAAAGACTGTGATGTCACCTTGGAGATCTGTAGGTTCTTCCAGCTCATGGCTCTGATTGTGCCTAGAATGAAAATGTCAACCCTGTTCTGTGTCTGTTAAGAGCGTTGCCTGAATTCTGCAATAAACTTTGAGCAAATCTAGCCATATGTCTATATCATAACACCATAGTTATGATATAGTAAGAAAATCAGAATATGTGGTCTTGAACTGAGTTCAGTTTTGGGTAGGTTTTGACTATTGCACCTTTGAGTGCAATGAATTCAGAGCAAAACCTGGGAGATGTGAACCTAAGCAAAAGGAAAGCATCATGCATGCAAAGCTCTCTGAGAGACATTTGCTTATTTTTCCTGCTTACAAGACATATGGTATGTTTTTGGCTATTTGGTCGATGCACCCAAAGTAAGGCAAAACCAATCTGAGCCAATGCTATTATTTTTTCTCCAGGGATACTCTTCAGCTCGCTTGAATTCTTCACCTAGGCCCAGAATTTTAGTTTCTATCCCTTAGGGTAAGGAAGATTTGATAGTTCACCCATGGAATGTATTAAAACCATTTCTTAATCATCCAGAGTAATCACTGTAAGTTGTGCAACACAGAGCACTCCTTTTTTCTGCAAGGGCTGTGCTTCCTGACAGCCAAGGAGAGAACACGACTGCAAATTAAATCCTGGTCCCCCATATGGAAGCACTATCTCTCATCCCAAAAAGACAGCTCATTTTGCCATCTTTCATCATCACATGTGTGAGAAAATAGCTTAGAACCAGACCAACAGAAATTGGATTTGTGTTGAGCATAAAAGGGTAGAAAAGACACTTTAGATGAGGACTCAAGAAATGTGGGCTCTTACCTGGCACCAGTACAAAATTCCTGCATTGCCCTGGGCAAGTGACTTTGAAATTCAACTCCCTGTTCGCAAAATTGGGGTAATAAAGCCTCATCACAATGTTGGAAGGATAAGTCCATTAATATTTATAATGTGCTTGGGTACTCAAGTGCCAGGAACCTTTATAGCTACCTACCCTACTAAAGGACACTCAAGTTCATGATTATTTTGGTGAGGGTATGCACCAGAATGCCAGCAGGAAGTTGGCAGTGTCTTGTTTGAATTCAGTTAAAGAAACCAAAATGGAATAACTGCCTTTTGAAGAGGCATCATCCTAAACAGAGGTAAAAAGTTGAACTAGCTGCACGTTGTATAACTGGCTATTAAATAATGTGCTCTTCCAAGCTTATATGGAAGAACATGACTATAAATGACCAAGGTGGATTGGAACATGGTGATCTTAAGGTTCTTTCCAACCATAACTATTCTATGATTCTATGATTCTGAGATCTAGTGCTGCCATGAAGCTCTGCAGTCATTCAAATGGATGTGGGTGTTAACCCCAAAGGCAGCATTTTGAGTTGTTAGAAAGTTGTTTCACCAAAATCTTTGTTCATTGTCTTGTCTGTTGCTGGTGTCATGTGCCCCCCTGCCATGTAAATACGCTTGATTTAGAGATACTATCTGATAAGAAAATGACATGTTGAATTCATTTTTGGGGGGGTTTTGAGTAGCTCTCAACCCTTTCACTAAGAGTTTTTTTTAACCTCTAGTTGTCTCTTGGCATTGGGAACTACACTTCCAGATATCAAGGACTGATTTGTAAAGAATGTGAGATGAGATCAAAGAACACTCTCTCTTCTTTAAATCTGTACATTTATACATTTACCCTCCCCTGCAGGTGAAGGGTAGATTTGCTCCTGCTTTATGCTACCTGCAGACTACATGAAACCATCCTGTATCTTTCCTTTAAATGTTTTATCACTGCTTGGAACAGTGCTGGGTCTTGTGTTTCAGCACGTTTATTTTCTGTGGGAACAGTGATCTGATTGCAGTGCACATGTGTGGGTGGGTAGATTATAAATTATAGACTCTGAGCTCAGGTGCACATCTTGGGAGTGACTTTTAAATAGTTGCATGATTAACAAACCTTTTTCCTTTGTGGAATGGAAAGCAACTTCTTCCTCAAAGATTGCTGCTTTACTTCAGGAATTATCCCCCGTGGAGCCAGAACGACTTGGTGCTGGAGGGGAAATATTTGTTGTGTTATGAATGCGAAGCCAGCTAAGCAGTGATCTATGGGATGATTTATAGCCAGCAGACTTCAGGGGTGAGAAGAGGAGGAACTTTTCAAGAAACATGCCCATTGCTTTGGAAGGAGGTGTCATGTAGGACCAAATTGAGACAGCCTCTTGTCACTGGAGTGGTTTAAGAAGGTCTTGTCCCCAGTTCCTTGTTGTTGTCCCCTGGAGGGAAGCTGTCCTTGGTTGACCAGCAAATGTGCCTTTGGCAAGATCTCCTCCTCCTTCAGTGCGAAGCCAGTTGGATGGTTTTAAGCAGCCTGCAGCAGTGGGCTCAGTGATGTTTTTTGCAGTGGATGCAGTGTGCTCATGCAGTTATTCAGGGTGGCTCAACTAACTGCCCTGGAAGGCCAGTAATGAAGACCCAGTAATTAGGCTAGATTCAGGTAATAATATGACCTCACTCCTGGCTACTGTAAGATAGCTACTGCAGGTTTTATGGAGATGGATGCCATATAAATATCTAGATAGATTGATGATATAATGGAGGCTTTTTTGTCATTATGACATCTTGAAACTCGCTACCACTGTTAGTCCATCTGTGTTATGGATTGCACACTCAAGCCAAGAAATATTTAAGCAGATGCTTAACTTTAATTATAGATTCAGGCCCATTGATATCAAGGAAAATACTTGCATCTTTTTAAATTAGGCATGTGTTTAAATGCTTTCCTAAACATAAACCTAATCCCGTGTTTCCCACAAAAATCAATGCTCAGCAGGCCTCAAAATAAAAGGCTACAAAAATGAGAGCACAATGGTTATAGTACTACAAAACCCCAAAGCAGCAATCTGATCAGCTCTCCTTTGCAAGTGATATTGTTGCAATTTTACTGCAGAATCCAACTGGATTGCTAAGATAAAAGAGGTGCAGACATATTTATCAAGTGTTTCTATTTCCAGTTCCAAGTACTGGTCTAGAGCAGATGTGCCTGATTCTGGAAACCTTCTGTTTGCAGAACTTTAATTGGTTTTCACAGGCAATGTGTGTGCTGCCTCCTCACAAAATGGAACCAAATATTTGTTAGCAGTAGGAAACAGACCATTTGTTTTTATATGTGGCTTTCCTTTGGCAGTGTTCATGGAGAAGGCACACATGCTCCTTAAAAGCCTTCTTTTGATACGGTTTGCTAGATCTCATTTCATTTTAGAGTCAAAAAACAAACAAATGAAGGGACCAAAACAAACTGAGTTGTATTTCAAGAGTCAGTACCTCAGGGTAAATATGGCCTCAAATGCAAAGGTAGTAGGAATATACTTGAATACAGCAGTTTGCCAACACTGGCATCTCCAGGTGTGGTTTTCATGCATAAATATGTATCCAGGTAAATAGCTTCCCATAGGATATAAATTCAGCCGATGCAGTGTTGACCTGATAAATAGTAAGGTTAAGGGAAAATTACTGGAAATTAAACAGCATCAGAATAATACTGACTCATGGCTGAATTCATAGCTAACTGTTGGGAAGAACAAAAACATAGACAAGGACAAATCAATAGACTACCAATAAATTATATACAAAAGATTTTGGGCTGATTGAAGCAAATTACACTCAAAAAAAAAGAAGAAAGTCCTATACATTTTTAAGGACATATTCTTAAAGGTATATTCTATAGGCATCGAAAAGCATACTTATATTCATAGTATATAGTAATCTAGAAGACAATGGATTGTTTATGTGCATATAAATATCTCCGTATGTGTCTATGCGCACACCTAAAGAACACAGAGGTTTAAAAGCATTGCTTTCACTACTTCAACTTTTTTCTAAGTTAAACAATGTTTGTTTGGAGCTGGCAGATTTTCATGTAGAGAGTAATGCTCCCTTACTTTGTAGTTTTTGTGAGGGACACAAACTCAAAGCAGTTAAAGAAGTTATAGCTTAGTCTGAAGTATAGGGCTTGAGAGCAACTCAGTCAGAAAGAAGTTAGAAGGAACAGAAGCTGTTACTGACAACAGCTTTTTGGTCCTGTCTCTTTTGATAAAAATGTCATTGGGCAGACTTCTAGGATGTTCACAATTTTCTTATAAAATGGGGTTTAATGCAGAAATATAGGGGGTTTTGACACTTCTTTTTTTTTTTTTTCCCAGACTGACATGCTATTTTGCAAGTTTTGTATAATACCTTGGAGCTGGAAATATATTCCCCTAGATTTTAATTGATATTTTTAAATTTGTTGTTTATTTTGTTCATATTAGAATTTAAATGGCCTCAGAACCAAACCAAACCAAACAAAAAAGTTCTTTCAGGCCATATCTAGCAGTTTCCTATGAGATGAAGATGCATTTTAGTGACCAATTTTTAAAACAGAAGAAACTTTACTGATTTATAATTTTGATTATATAAATTTGATTAAATTTTTTAACTTATAATTTTGATTATAATTTTGATTATAAATTTAATTATATACAATTACAGTATGAAAAGGACTGCTGGAGAGAGGTCTGTTTCATGTGTCCATAATGGACTTAGGATCAACTGATAAGCTTTCATTGGAAGAGGAAAATTATAACCCATGAGGTACAGCTGCTGGACATGAATTGCATAGAGTGAAAGTGAGGAACCTTAGGAACAACTAAAACGTGTTGGCTTTGACATCAGAACAGTCCTTCCTTTAGAGCAGTGGAGAATTGGATGGTCTTTGGAGGTTAGAGTGTGACCCGTTTCACCACAATGTAGATGCCTACGTCTGGCTGGATGAACTGCATCCTAAACTTTAGCAGCCACAGTTTCACCAGTTGCATTGGACCACATCTTTGATGTGCATTCCTCAGCTTGGTTGAAAAGTTTTGCCCTTATGATCTTGGCGAAGGTGATCTTGCCCTGATATGAAAACTATTCTGATGTTTGAGTTCCTTTCCAGATTAATTTTATCCTTTCAAAGAGAACTTTCAAGCAAATACATCTTACCATAAATAAAGTTAGAAGCATATTGTAGAGTTTCAGCTCCAGGAACAAAGTGTTTCTGAAAGAAATCTCAATTGAAAATGTGAAGCCAACACACCTGGAGATCTCAGAAGTGCTTGAGCTTTTCAGACAGTGATACTGTTGAATGAGCCCTTAATCGTTACTTTTTACCACTTGGCACTATTAGTGTTGACATCCCTAATCTTAAAGACTTAAAACTTGGCATACAGCTGTGACACCTGAGGAACTAGAAAAAGTGATATAAGGGCTCCATGGAAATCCAGGCTAATGATCCAAGAAACGCATGCAAATGTTCTTCTCTTTGGAACACAAAAAAGAAGTCACTGTGCAACTGAGAGCAATATTTCCTCTTCTTCTTTTGTTTCTGAGTGAAGGTGAAGGGAACTGGTGAGCTCTGCTGCTGAAATTTCTGGTGCCATAATGTTTTAGCAATGGTGTTATCCACAGGAATTAAGGCAGGAGGGCACCTTTTGATCGTGCAGTCACAAAGCTGGTGCTAGTGCTGCTGAATGTACTTGAGGAATAAGGTGCGTCTATTTATGGGTTTGCTGTTTTGGGTTTGGAGAGGGAATTTATGTATTTTCCACCTAAACAGCCATTGAGATGCCAACTGTTCTTTTGCTTTTCAATCAGATGTCTAGGACACTACATAAAAAGTAGGTAATTCCCAGGGGCTTGTCTGAGTTTAGCGCAGCAATTTTCCATTCCAAAATATCAAGAGATTCTTTAGTATCAATAGGAACAACATTGTCAAAATGGGTACAAATCAGAACCCTGGAAAAACCTGATTCAGAGAAAAATCAAGGTCCCAGCTTTATAGATGCTGTAGGTTGAACAAATTTTTTCTTGCCCTTACTGAAGTTGCTTGCCCACATTAGTGCTAACCATGTTACAAACTGCCCAGGGCTGTGCCTGCATCCTGGACTTTTAAGAAAATAAGAAACATTTTATAAGGAAGGAGTGGGAAATTGTAGCAGTGTGTAAGGAGAGAGATGGCAGGTTGAGATTAGAGGCAGAGGGTTCTAGAGACAAAGAAGGACATCCAGGCTCACACAGGGAGTGACAGAGCAGGGAATGAAGTCAGAGGGTTGGCATAACTGTACTGCTTGAGGCAAACTCCTGCTGGAGAAGTTTTGGAATCACATCCAGTGGCCATAAGGGGAATATGGGATAGAAGCTGAGTGAAATATGGAAGTGGGAGTTGGAGACAAGTGGGAGAGGGGATAGGAGCTGGGCTAGGGCAGATGTAGTGTGGGGAGCGCATTAAAAATAACTCTCACAAGGAGTGAAAGTGGGCATTAGGAAGAGCAGGAGATGATGTAATAGACAAGGACACATGGGATACTTGGATGGTAATGAAGGGGTGAGCAGGGCTCATGTGGGGTGGAGATTGCAAAGGCATTTCTGATGGAGCAGGAAAGGGCTCACAGGAGTCCTAGGAAGCAGCATAGGGAACTTGGCCATGAGATTACTGAGTCTTAGAGTCACACATCTTAGAATCATAGACCATGTCACCCAAGGCTCTGTCCAACGTGGCCTTGAACACTGCTAGGGATGGAGCATTTACCACTTCTTTGGGCAACCTACTCCAGTGCCTCACTATCTGCACAGCAAAGAACTTCTTCCTTATATTTAACCTGAACTTTCCTTAAATTTAAACACATTATTCCTTGAGGTTCATAAGGAGAGACTTGCAGACCAAGTGTCCATACTCTACCACACCATGCCTTGCATCCAGGCTCATTGGAATCTGCTCATACCAACTGAGCTCACGTTCCTCACAAAGAGAAAACTTGCAATTGGAAGGAGATGACTGAGTGGAGGCCCAGGCTAATGAGGGCACTTGAGGACAATCAGAGTTCACTGAAGGAGAGCAGATCTTGGGGTGAGGGCACCATTATGCAGCAGGGGGGAACAGCCAGGGGAACCAGCAAGGTGGAGGAGGCTGAATATTTCTTCAAAGGTGCTGGCTGCGAGGCATGGGAGAAAAGCCAGTGAAAGAAACAGGAGAAAAGGGAGCAAGGATAAGAAATTGGCACGAAGGCAGGGAGGGAAAGCTTGAGGGGAGATTTTTCTGCTGTTATGGATGCTCTGATAATAAATCAGATTCCTTTTTAAAAAAGGGTAAAGAATTATTGAGGAAAAGACTAGCTGTGTAAGTTGGAGAAGAAAGGAAGATCTAACAGCGGGAAAGCTCCACATCTTGCTCAAATATATAGGCTGAGTAACAGCATTCCTCCCTGCTGCCCAGATGCTCCAGGCAAGCATGGGTCATTTCCTCCTGTAATTCCTACTTTCTGGGCTCAGCAGTGGCTCAGATGATAGCATGTTCTTTCAAACCTCATGGAAGGACCTCAGAGCACTCACTCGCCTGCCTATTTGACATTTGAGTATAGGAAAGACAAAGGGGGGTTTATCTCTTTAGGCTTTCCAATGATATTTCTTAGTAAAATATTTTTGCAGCCTCAAGCTTCTTCTTTGTAAAACAACTTGTTTTAAATTTTGAATTGGAAAAGCTATAGAAGCAGTGGAGAAATGGAGAAAGACAGGAAAACTGAGCAACTGCAATCAGCAGGGAAGCTTCCTCTCCCATAATATTTTCTCTTCAACAGAAAAAACAGCCACAAAAATGTAAGAAAATATTATCTTGTAACCTTTTTAATGACCAGAACATTCTTCAGTGATGAGTAATGTTTCTGAGAAAACCTGAATTAGGAAATGATGAAACTTTGATGCAATTTATGGAATTGGTGGAAAATTGTGAAGCAGGACTAGTCACTGCTGGGCAATGGATTTTTTGATTGAAAAATATAATAGCTCAGTAACAGATTCATTGAAGTTTCTGCACATCCTGCTGACAGAGAAAAACAGATTTTGTTCTTGATGCAGAGAAGGAAGAAAAAAAGGAAATGTACCTTAATTGTAATAAACTCTGAAATGTAAATTTAAGTTAAAGCAAAACAGCTAATCTAAGATGGTCCTGCAGGTTCCCTCTCTAGTAGACAGAGAGAGGAGCACCTTGAGAGGACAGTTTGTCCTTCTTCTTTTCATTGCCTGTTTGAACATGGGAAGGGTTTCTCCGGATTGATCCAGGAGACTGGGCAGTAAATAGTCCTTGTGCAGCCTCACAGTAGTCATGCACCTGAACTCAGCTTCACTTTATTTTTCCATTCAATTGAGTTGCAGCACACTGATTATTTAGATGAATATTTTCTGAAGACTCTTAATTTCTTAAATCGCCATGAGATTTTTAATGGATTCTGGAAAACTAAACTCTCCTCCCAGTACCTTTGACTGACTAAACGTGTTACTGCCTTTGGTACGAGTTGTGGTTCTTCCTCAAAACAAAGATGAAACACCATAACCCTCTCTAAATCACCATTGTCTAAATATTTATTCTTGACCTCATGAGTTAAAGTCACCATACAGGAAGGTTTTGTGTGCTCCCACACAATTGCAGCAATCAGAGCAGATTAACTGTAGTCTATAGCTGACCAACTGCATTGTTAGTAAAGTGGAAGAAATCACCTCTCCTTGCTGAGAAAAAGGTCTCTAATCCGTCACATGGCTGCTCTTGTTTCCAGATGTATCTTGAACTCACATCTCTCAGTGGAAAGAAAGAGCACAGAGAGTAAAGCTGCAGTGGCTGCTGAATGGGACAGGATGTTTAGCTCAAGGGATTCAACATCAGGTATTTTTCCAGCTTTGTGGCACTCTTGGGGGAACTTCAGAGTGATTTCTCCATCTTTAAGTGGGACAGTGGATTTTAGGTTGTGCCCATGGGCTAAATCAAGGATAACTCTGGATAACAAGTCTACCCATAAGTAAGTTTCTCCCTAGAGAAAGGTCTGGGAGGTTCCTAAAATAAAAGGATTGGAAAACCTTGAAGAGCTTTATGAAGTTCCCTTTTCCTTACTGAGGTTTCTTTCCCAAAATGTTTGCTTGGCTTGTAACGAAGGATTTGTTAGAAAGTGCTCAACTGTGGTCCACAGTGGCCAATCAGCAGGGATCTCCCTGAAATCCAGAGCTGCTCTGACTGTGATTACAAGTAGAATCAGAATGTGGGATCCCCGTGCTGATACCTTCTTGGGCATTCATCAGCTGGGAGAAGACAATGCAATTCCTGTTAACATGTAGGTGGATAGGACAAAGCTGTTAATGTAATTTTGAATCTGTGTGCTCTAAGTAGATGTGTTATCTCGAGGTGGCTCTTATGATGTTGTCTTTGACATGTCAATTAACTCTAAAGATGTTTTCATTCATAAAGTCTTTTCACCAAAAGAAGCTTAGTTAATTGAATGTATTTAGGTGAAAATAAAAGTCTGTTCTGCTTAATTTCTAGGGCTGATGGATACCCAGAAATAAATACCTGGTATTCCTCACCTTTCTTATACTGTCCTCTGATTCTGCTCTGCAAATGAAGGGTATGGTTAGTATATCCTTGCAGATACATAGAATGACCATTCAGTACTGACATACTCTTAAAAGTAGTGTTCTGCATTTCCTCATTATTAAGCAACATAGTCAGGGTTGAGCAATCAGTTAATCAATTGTCTGCTGTGGCATTTTCTATGTATTGGTATACCCAAGTAAGACCATTCCTCCTGAACAGGTATACCCTGTTTATCAGGAGTAAACGTGAGAATACATTGCCCTTCAAGCCAAGCAATCAGGCAAGAATAATATCTGGAAAGTCAGGGAGGAGTATGGAAAAGTAAAAGGACTGAGAAAGTGATGCCTTTGTCTGTATAAAGACAATAACAGTATGAGATTTCCTGCTTGCAAGCATTTATTCTTACCTTTGGGGACCACTTAGGAAGTAAGACATTCATGGCAGCTGTAGGACTTCTATTTCTGTCCCTCTGGCATGAGGAACTGCACCTTTCCACTCATATTATACTGTGTCCTTGTAAAGCTTGATCTTTGAGATAAAAAGCTGGGATTCTTAAGCTATCTAAAAGTGTGCCTGTGCTTCTTCCTCTGTGCAGTTTTTAAACTCTGTTTTTCAGTCCTTTAGTAGAGACAGCAAGCATTTCCTGCTACCTGATCCTGCTTTACCTACTATCAGTGACTAGTCTGTTCTCATTCTGCTATCCCAGAACAACAGGATTACAGTGGTGCCTTCTGAATCAGGTATCTTCACTGATCAAGAAGAGGCTCCCAGCACCTCGGTGCAGTCACCACCCAGAGTCACAGAAACTCTGTGATGGACTATTCATCACGGGGAACAGGGAAACTATCACATCTTCTCCAGGAGCCACCCTTTCTGAACTGAAGATGAAGTTTTAGAATAGCAGACCTTTGCTTTGGGCTGGCAGGCACTGATTTGTGCTACAGTCAGACTGAAAGCATCCTTTATCTGTGTGCAATCTCTCACTAAATAATATATGTGAAGACTACAAACTGGCTGCTGGATTCCATCTTCTTGTCAACTGTCTCCGGAACACCCATATAGCCTTAGGAACACTGTGGCACACGGCAGTGTGGATTTTTATTACACAGGCTTTCCATTCACTGGAAGCTAGACTAAACTTACTGCCTTACAGGAAGACCCTAAGTTGCATCCAAAGTAAGAAGTGAAAGTGGGGGAAAAAGCTTCCTATCTACCCGCAGTATTTTTGCTGGTCAGCACATAGAACTGCTGGTTGAGCAAAACACAGCGTGCTGCTACTCGTTAATAAAGTGCCAACAGTTTATTGCTGTGGGAGTGCCCAAAAATGCTTCCTGTTTCCCATGGCAACCCTGAGCTTGCACAGAAGAAATGGCAAGCACATCCTGCTGTACTTATTCATGCTCTTTGTGATTTACCACTCAAGCCTGCTGCAAAACCAACAGAAGAGGAATGACAACAGTGGAGCATGCTGGCTCTGACAGATGCACATTGTTATCTCTCCAGTTGTTATTCTGTGGTTGCCTCTTCCCTCACATTTGACTTTGTTTGCTAATATCGTGTATAAATCTCTAGTTCCATTCGAGGGTGGAAGTGGTAGAGCAAGCACTAACTGGAAAAGAGCTGGTGACTCATAAGCCTAAACATTCTTCATATTTAGCAGGAATAAATATTGATGCTAGAGAGATTTACATTTAATAATGGTTAAAAATTGCAGTATGTTGATAGGGCACTCAGTTCCTTGTGCACCCATGACTCCTATTGACTTTGGAGGTAGTTGCAAGGGTGCAGAACAGGTAGGATTTGGTATTTCTGAATGCTATTATGTATTCCCTGGGATTTCTGGGGAAGGGAAAATAGAGGAAGGGAACTCCCTTTGGAATTTGCATTTAAGTCTTTAGAGGTAAGTAATAAAGGGAAATATTTTTGTTATGGTGATACACTTTATTTTCCATTAAATTAACAGCCTAAGTGACTCAATTATCCAGTGATTTCAATCTGCAATTTTTTTCTGCCATATAAAATGAGAAAAGGGTAGATCAGTTGACACTGGTCAGTGGCATGCTGGGCCAAATTCCATGTATGCATACATGCATCCTGACCAGAAAATATGCACTTTATCAGAGAGAGGTGTTAATACTCGTCCTTATTCATGAAGAACAAGTCCAGGGCTGGCAAAGGACAGCCAAAGACCATTGCAGCTCCCCAGCTCTGCTGAGAACTTGCTTCCGCACTCCTGCCCGTCCCTGTTGTGATGCAATCTGGCAGCTTTCACATGCCCTTGCAACAAGGATGTACCACTTTGAGCTTTTTGCTAGAAAGGAAGGAAAACCTCAAGTAATGAAGTCAGGCTTGCAAAGGAAGGAGGAAAATACCATTTTCAAATGCCTGACTTATTTTATTAATTGCAAAGGCATTTGTGCTTTTCAAAAGGAAATCCCCCAAATCCACCAGGGGATAAAACATGGGGTCCAGTTCTTAGGTAGCAGAGAGCTGCAAGACTCCACAGAAGCAACATATGTAGTGCTCAAAAATTGTGACGTTTACATCCAATTTGAAGTAGCCATTGGGAGAAAACTAGGAGGTGTAGTTTGGTCCTGGAATAGCTGTTGAATATGAGAATATACAGAAATTGTATAAATTTTCATTTAAGAGGAATTTGTCAGAGCTGAAGGGCTACTTGCAGAAGGGTTTGCCACAGGAGCAGAGGGCAGTGAATCACCATATTTGCAGAGATGGACAATTCTGACTGTATTTCTGTATTCCCATCACTCTCAATCAAATATATTTTGTATCATTCTTAAATGTTTCATCAACAATTGACCTGCTTCAAACATTGATCTGAAGCCTGAGAGAGTCCTAATGTATTATTATTATTATTACTATTATTATTATTATTACCACCATTATTATTATTAATAATAAAAATTATAATCCATACTAATTGCTATTTATCTTCCCTTTTATAATTAGTTACTAACAAAACACCACCATTCTCCTCTAAGTAAGTCCTGCATAAACAATCTATCTAGTGCAGCCTTGAAACGTAAACATCTACTGACAGATGAAGCAGATTGCATTAGCCATTTCCTATATGATAAATATCCTGGTGCTAGTAATGTCCTACTAAATAGTAACAGTGTTAAAATGAATACTATAAAAAAAAACAGTCAGTCATTCAACAGTAGTATATTAACATGAGTGGCAATGCAGTTCTATCAGAGGCAAGCATGTTCTTGTGGTTATAATTAAATATGTAAGATATATTGTATTAGTTCCTCACCCTAATATCAGTTCTCATACAGTTGTGCCCTCCCTGAGTATTTTTGATAGTCAGAGTAGTGAGTGAAGACATGAATTTTCTTTTTCATTAGTCTTTCTAATAAGCGCAATCCATGCAACCAAGTAGCTCTGCCTAAAGTAGCATACAGTTCATACAAGACAAAGAAACAGTATTGGGAAATCCCAAAAATGAATTAATAATTTTTTTTAATGTATTTTATTCGTGGTTTGCAATTTGCATACTACTATTTATGAAATTCTGCCATATTAAGTCTCTCTAAGTACAACTAGCCTTCAGCAAATATGTAGTCAGAGTTTTTGATTAGGTCAGGGTCCCTTAGCAGTGGATGTTGAACCCTACAGGGAAATGGGCAGTTCTAAGCAGCTCTGGCCATAGAAAAGTGCGAGAGACTTTCAGAGTCTCTCTGCACGAACTTCCAGAGAAGCACTGTCAAAAAGATCAAGTTTACTTCTCAGCAATTCAACCCCATTGAGCAACACCAAGACGAGTCATCTGAAAGACAAACCTCACCTAGAAACTGCAGTTTGCAGAATAATTTTCCTGTCTCTAGAGATGATTTTGCCTGACCTATGAAACAACAATCCCACATCCAGTCCTCATTTCTGTCAGAGCTCAGTCTAACTCCATGCAAGGAAGTAGAATTCTGCCCCTGACATTGCAAGGTGATAACTGGGATCTCTAAGAACTTCATATGCCTTTTGCAATAGATGACTTATTATGGCATTAGTCACACTTGTTACTGACTCTCCCCCTGTTGTACTTTCACCTTCCTTTTAGAAATCAAATGTTTGTTCTGTAACTAAAGAATAATGAAAGTGGTGTTTGGTGAGTAGCTTTTGCCAGGACTGACCGGATGCTTGCCTTCTGTTAAACTTGAATAAATATTGACAGGTTTAATCCTAAAAACCACAACTGCAATAAAAAATAAACAATTCGACCCTATTGTTAATGAATTCTTGAAGATCAAGCACATTTATACTATTCAGATATAACTAGCTTCCCTATATACTTTTATTCTGCTACTGTTAGATTCTTAGTTTTCAGTTTTACTTTAAATTGCTTCCTATAAACTAGCTTCCCTATATACTTTTATTCTGTTATTGTTAGATTCTTAGTTTTCAGTTTTACTTTAAATTGCTTCCTATAAAACACAGTAAGAAACAAAGCAATATCTTGCAAAGAAAATGCATTTAAATTATCATAATTTGCATTTAAATCTAGCTACAGCTCTGCCTTTCCTTGTCCCGGTCTTGCTGTGCTATTCACACTCGTTAATTTAATAGCCAGAATCCTCCATCAAGGTGAATTACAAGGAAGATATTGCATGCAAAGACCAGCAAGAGGCCTCAGATTGCACCACTGTCAGCAGCAGGATTTGTGGCTTAACTGGAATAGTTGCTGTAGCTGTGGTGGAAGTCTAGGAGGCTCCAGAAAGATGCACTGTGGTATGAGCTGTAGAAACTTTACTCTTAGGTGTGCTGAAGAGTGACAAGAGCAATCACGACATGTATTCAGCAATTGCAGTTGTAGTAAGAACATGCTGCCTTTCTTGGAGAGGCCATGAATAGTGCTGAATTGCACTGGTTTGCCTCTGTGTCTTCCTGTGCAGCTTCCAGACCCACCCAAGAGCATGCTTCAGGGCTGTGCTCCTCTGGAAAGCTGGCAACAGAGACAGATGACTACAGTGGAGGGCATGCAGGGAGCTCTTGCATGACAGGCTAGGAGTTTGTAGAAGGAACATTGTAAAAACAGGCAGTAAATGTCAAGTTCTGCTTGATGTCTAGCCCTGGATCCCTGGCTAAGGCAGAGACCTGCTGCTTCATGTAGAGGCAACATGTCATGGTGACAGGACTAACTGGGTAGTACCTCTTTGCAGACAAACAGTTGTTACCAACAAAGCTTTATTTGGAGAGGAAAACTACATTTTGGCACAGGGACCTTGAAAGATTGCCAGGATCTGAAGGGAAGTCTGCTCTTTGGCATCCTGTGAAAATTCAGCTTGTGTGGTACAAATGACAGGGTGACGTAACTAAGCAAGGAACTTCTAATAAGGATTTTACATTACAAGAAGTGGCACAGATCTGGGCCTTCCATTTAAGTACATTCTCTACTTTGTTCCCATTGAATGTCCAGCAATGCTCAGCTTATTCTAAGACTGAAATTGTTCAGCTGTTTTTGCAGACTTAAATTAATGATTTTTCTCCAGTAGTGGGAAATATTAGGATTTTCAGCCTGACCCTAACCCTCTTGTATCAGCACTGGAGTTAAGTAATATCTGCATGTAATTACATACAAAAAAACGTTAGTATAAATTGCTCAAACTGAACAGGATGTATGTCATTTCAGAATCTGGACATAACATTCTCTTGTTTTAGTATTATTCAAGCAATGTATTAATAAGTTAGCCTATGATGGGAAAGGTTTCTTTTTTTCTCTTCATTGTAAGTTTCTGTTTTCTATGAGAATGTACTGAAAGTACTTAGAAATACATGCTGCTTAAACAATGCAAATAAGTACATTTGCCTTTTGAAACTAGCAGAGCGTTTCTATTCTCAAATGGAAAAAAAAAGATTAATGAGAATATCAGGTAGTTTGAAAAACCGTGAGGTTTGACACCTACAGACTTCTGTGGCTGATCTAAAAAATAGAATAAAAATGTTCTTGCTTTACCCTTTTCCGCTCCTTATTTGAGTGCACAGGCCACAGCTGACTGAGGCTGAGATAAAGTATTACCACACGTGTGTCTCTTCCATTACGTACCTGATGTATGTAGAATATCAGAATGCACAGAAACTAATTGGGCTGAATGCCAGGTAATTACCCTATTTTCCCATCACTGCATCTGTTTCATGGTAACTACTTTTTACTTGTGGGAGGGGCTTTTCTGAATTTGAGCCAAAACCAATCTGCTCTTCCTTCAGTGTACATGCATCTTGGCTTTTGCAGCATTCACATAATCACCTGTTTGGGAATTCATCCCAGTCGCTTTCTTTGTTGAAGATATGGCATACATCAACTTATCTATTCTGCTGGCTTTGGATGAGTCATAAATTTTGGCAGCAGAAACCCTATCCTTTCAACTTACATGGTCCAGCAATAATCCATGAACTAAAATTTATTTAAGTCTAACTTCTACTGATTAAAGACAGTATTCAGCTATATATCACAGTGAACACCATTTTTAATATTACTGAGGTGTTTTAGTCATATACATAAAAGTAGAGATGATTCTTTATTTCTCACTGAAATGTTCCCTTGACCTCCATTTGTCCTTGGGTTTCTCTCAATTTATTCTCCAGGTTGCCTCAGATCCCAGTACCCGTGACTGTGACTCCTTACACCAACAGCAGCCTTCCTAGTCATAACCTACTACATCACTGTTGGAAATCCTACCATTTGGCAGTTAGACTTGGATTTTCTCCACATCTAACAGCCCATACTGGGTCAATTCCACTTTACCCAAAGCTAGTCTGCTGTGGGAACACCTTGATTGACTTGGAGTTAATTTAAACTCCAAGTGTGGTCTGGAGCAGGCTGCCACACACCCTAAATCCCATCCCTAAACTAGGATCCTCAGGAGTCTCTCAACTCAGTCTGGCAGTTGCTGTCTCTTGTAAAATCCAGATTAAACACAAACAGTAGTTACTATGCATCTTCACATCTTTCCACATAGCCACATTAACATCAAAGCAGTGACAAATCAGATCAATGCAAAGGAAGAGTTTCTGGAATATCTTTTATCAATGTAGTAAATACTGTTGTCTCAGTAAGGGAATCAATTCTTGAGCTAAAGTCAAGCAGGTGATCTGGTACTTGCTTCACCTAAGCAAATGCAGTCTTAAGCACTCAGGCAGTTCGGTTGTATCCACATGCGTAACTGCTTACCTGAGAAGTGGTCTCGTTTGTCTCTTCGTAATCATGTACTATAACCATCTATGGAGCTCAGGTTTATGGGTAAGTCATTAAGGGCAGAAGCACCAGTAAGTATCTTTATTACAAAAAACGACCAACAAACCAAGTAAAAAACAAAACCCTGAATTATTTTAGAATGGCATAGTTACATCATCCAAGAGAAGCTCTACTAGCTTAAAGTAGTGACAAGGCAATGTCCAGCACTTTTCAACATCATGCCTAAAACACATGCCAGCAATGATAGAGAGAGGTTTACTTGATAGTCTTTATGGCTTTCTCAAGCTGTAGGTGAAGACATCAGGTGCTCTGAACTACGTTACCCAAGAACAGGTAAAAGATGGTTTCTGACTTTACAGGGAAAGTTTTGAAATCCAAATATTGTTCCTGTCCAATATAAATTACATATTTATATATGTAATATATATAACAGTCAGCAGGAGCATGACTGGTGCAATGAATCTAGCTATTTTTTTTTTCTTACCCCTGTTAATTAACTTATAGGATGGAAAAATGAACCTCTCAAATACACAGTAGTTGGTTAGACTGTGTAAGCAAATCTTGATCCATATGCTTATATTTCTTTCAATTCCTGTGTCCCAGTGTCAAACTAAGTTTAGTCAAAGTAAATTAAATACGCTTCTCAGAAGACTCTATCATCTGCGTAAGGATCCTCATTTGTCAGTGCTTAGCAGCCAATTACAGAACAATCAGATTTTCAAATATTAAGTGTGGCACTGATGCTTGGTACTACTAACCCTTTCACAAATGGAGGTTTGGTGTTTTGAGAGGATTGGGACTTGCCTTTAGTTTATGCCCAGCTCAGTCTCTTCTAGACACTGTCTGCTGTGTTTGCAAGGGAAGACTATGGGTATGAGAGCCAAAAGCATTCAGACAAGACACTTTCAAATCACCTTTGTGTGCTGCACCAGGCAATGAATCCTGCTCCAAGGCAGGTTCATTAATTCCCCATAACTATTTCATCGAAGAGCTGCCTGTCATATGAACTGCGGATAAGGTCTCCCCAGTAAAGCAGTCCTGAAATGAATCTAAGGATTATCCCTCTTGACAAGATGAGATGCTCAGAGAGAAAGTGTTGAGTGATGAAGATCATGAGTCATACTTAAAGCAGTTTGAGTCTGGGGGTAATGCAGCAAAGTCCTGAAGCTAAAAGGCAGAAACTGTGGGACTGCTGAGAAATTTCTCCCTGAGGAACTCTGGCAATAGCAACTTTCTGCTTGCATCTTTGCTTCAATAACACCAGCACCATTTCCGCCTTCCCTGCCACAACTAAACTCTGAGAAGATGAGCATGGGATCTAGTTTTTGTTGCCGTGTGCTTTTTACTTGGGCTTGTATTTCCTATCCACATCACTCATAGGCACACTGTCTCAGTGCACACCTCTACAAACGTGCAGCTGAAGCGGAAGGGGTTTGTTTCATGTGAGAAACTTCGAGCTGACCTTGTAGCATCACCTGCAGCCATCATGAGGCTAGTAAATAAGGCAGAAGCTGTTCCTCTTTCAGTATCCTGTGGGTGCATCCTACTCCCCTGCATCATCAGCATCCACCTGTGTGGCTGCAGAGCTCACCCTCATTCAGTCCTCGGACCTCCCAGATCTGATGTGTGCCTAAACCTCTGTTTTACAGTTACACTACAGAACAATATGACCCTTCTGCATAAGAGTGTTAACAAATGGCAACATAATGGCTTGAAATTTATAACATCCAAAGCTGGATTCTGCATCTAGGATGAAGTAATGCATGGTGAAAGAATAGGTTGGAAGAGGAGCCTTATAGAAAGGGATCTGGAGGCGCTGGTCAACAGCAGTGTCAGAAGAAGTGTGCCGTAGCAGCCAAGAGGACAAACTGTATCCTGGGGTGAATCAGACACAGCATAACAATGCAGTCAAAAGAAGAGATTATCCTGATGTATTCAGGGTTGGTGCAGACTCACCTTGAGTTCTGTGTGCAGTTGTGGGTTCCACAATTTAGGAAGGATGTTAAAAACCTTGAACATGTCCAAAGGAGGGCAACAAAGCTGGTGGAAGGGCTGGAAGACATGTCCTGTGAGGAGAGGCTAAGGACTTTGGGCTCGTCTAGTTTGGAGAAAAGGAGGCTGAGGGTTGATCTCATTGCTCTTTGGGGTTCCATGAGGGGAAGTGGAGAGGAGGTGATGAGCATGCAAGAATAATTGCGTGTGAATTATCATAGTTCAGATCAGTGAAGACAGTGAAAATAATTTTAGTGTGAAAAGTAGTCACAATCTTTGTCACTAACTTTGATGTATTTATTTGGATTGTTGTCCGCCACTGGACTATCACCCAAATCCCACTGCTTTCCATTGGAAATTAAGAAAAGCCAAACCAAACCAGCTCAGCAACTGAGCTGTTGTGCCTAAAACAATTAGAGACAACATATAAGACGCGGCACCTCTTCACACCCCCACACCATTCTCTATTGCTGAAGATTATCTGCTACAAAATCTTTCATGCTTCCTTTTTTTTCTTTTTGTCTTTATATTTGCAGCCTCTGCTCTGAGGAGACTGGAAATCTGCTCAGCTTGCAGGAAGAAATTGCATGAGTTGATAAAAGCTAAAAATAACTCAGCAGAGGTCTGTCCAATAAGTTAGCTTTAGGATGAGTCATGGAAAAGCCTAGGAGTACTGTCAGCATACAAGGTATATGGCTATCATCTACTTCATTTGGATATGCTTGTGAAGTGTGTGAAATGGTCTCATGAAAAGCACTCGTTGAGTGTATTGATATTGCTGTACATCTTTCAAGCAGTTTGGGGATACTTACACATCCTTTTGGGAATTAATTGTGCTGCCTCTTGCAGAAACTGAAAAGGAAATAAAACTGGACAAACTTATCAAGCACTTTCGAATATCTTCCATTTTAGAGTAAGGCACTTTGGGAATAAGGGAGAAGCAGTAAATATTCTAACTTTTTAGTAAGGCTTTTCATTCTGACTCATGTTTTTCTATAAATGAAAGAGGACAAGAAAATAGAAGATAAATACTACATAGATAGTTCAAGATAAAACTGTAGTAAAGAGTAAGGAAAACTATCTGTAAAACTATTTTGAGAAAAGAGCTATCAATGGGTCATTTCTAAATGGAAAGCTGTACTAAGCGTGGCTTCACAAGGGGCTATGCTCAGTCTTGTACTGTTGATGCGTATCTTCTGCAATAACTAAATATCCAATCTCAGCAGCTAGAAGAGGTTACAGGTGTGATCGAGAACAAGAATAAAGTTCAAAAAGATCTTGCTGAAGTAAATAGTGTACTATTTAAAAAGGAGAAATGCTGAGTTTTGCATTCTGAAGTCTTCTCTCAGTCTCCTGCATACATACTGAAGTATGTACATACATTGAGAGGAACAACTAATCAGACTGTAATTCTGAAAAGAAATACCTTAAAGCTAGATTGTATCCTCAGCCACACATGAGATGACAATGTCCTGTTGGGGAATATTAAGCTGAACACTCGACACACTGAATGTTGTAACAGTCTCATGGTCAGAAGAGTGATTGCTTGGAATATATGAGTAGTAGTGGTAATGGTGACTTAATTACTGACCATATTTAAAGAACCAGGTGAGGAAAACCTATGCCTAGACTAGTGCAGGCTTTGCAGAAAGAGTGTGGAGGTGACATTTTGCCATGGAACTTGCTCCAATTTTTCAAGTTAAAGTAGCAAATCATGGGATAGAAAACATATAACTTGGAATTGATCATTCTTATTTCAGACAGTTTGCAGTAGTAAAAAAAGACAATGAGGAGTAAATGTGTTAAATCAGGCAAGGCTGTGCAACTGTTTGGCCATTTACAGCAAATTATAGTCAAGAGAGATCAACACTGGCTTTTTGGGCAGCTTTGTGGTAGAAAATAGTTTTAAGAGGAAGTTAAAAGGGAAGAAATGAAAAGTCGGAAGAACCAAGTTAAAATGATTATTCCACATATTCTACCAATAAAGAAATACCAGGAAAGTCCCCATCTCTGAGCCTACAAAGGAGGCCTTTCACTAAATGCATGTATGTAAACCATGTTCTGACCTTAGCACACTGTAATCTAGGATGAGCATCTATCACAGACGTGCTGAAGCTGCGGCTTCCTAAAGAGCTGAGCCGAATTATTGGTTTCTCACAGCCAAAAGGGAGAGATTTTGTGACCATCAAACTCTGGTTTCCAGCCTCAGGTCTTAGCCCAGCCCTGTGTTGGTTCTGATGCTCAGTGCCACCTCTGTGGGCTGACCCAGCAGCATACTGAGTTAATGAGGTCACAGATGAAAGGGTCTGGTGAGTGGCAGTCTCAAAATAAGCAGTAAAAGCATGCAGCCAAAATGGGAGAGTGGGACAAGTGCTGCAGGACCCTTCTTTCCAGATCAGTGACTGATTAGGCTGCCTCAGCAAGTCTTGTGAAACTATGATGTCGCTTTCATGTAGAACTCTCATTTCAGTTTTTAAGAAAGCCAGAAGAATAATGCAAAAAAGAGGAAAATCACTAAGAAAACTCATGTTGCTATAAAATAATTAATGCAAGGAAAAGGAAAAAACTCAAGTATTGGGAGGTAGTTGGAACAGGAAGATGGAAATATGCTTTTGATTTGAGGTTCTTTGTTGCACTCCCTTAACTGCATGGTCATGGCTTGGCAGCCGTTCAGACTTCAGGAGGCATTGTGCAAACCTCTGATAGGAGGGGTTTCCTTTGATGAGCTGGCCATTGTGACTTTACAAGAAATTGTACAGTACTTCCTCTCACCCATTACAAACCACAGTTTTCTCAATGAATTTTCTTCTCTTTTGTTTTTAACAGCTTAACCCTTAACCTTTCTGACTCATGTTTTCTATTCTAGCACGGCATGCAACCCAAGGTGAAAACAGGGACAGCCTACACAAATGAGACTCCACTGCCTGTGGCCTGACAGGGAAACTGAGCACTGCATGAGCAGTTTGCAGGTCTGGTAGCGTGGCATGAGAAAAAGAAAACCCTCTCTTGCAAGTCAAATGAAAAAAGTCAGTGAACCTCTTAGTGATTCATCTGTACTCTCCAGTTCACACTAATTGCTAAACTCTGGAGGTGTGGTGTGGGCAACAAGGGTGCAATGGTTTAATTAGGGAAATGACCCTTTCACAATTAGAATCATAGAATCATAGAATAGTTAGGGTTGGAAAGGACCTTAAGATCATCCAGTTCCAACCCCCTTGCCAGGGGGGGCTCCCAGCAGGGACACCTCACACTAAACCATGTTACCCAAGGCTTCATCCAACCTGGCCTTGAACACTGCCAGAGATGGAGCATTCACAACTTCCTTGGGCAACCCATTCC
>JBCJKH010050718.1:29220-57742 GCA_039877255.1 Loriculus beryllinus | reverse complement strand
GGCGCACTCAATCCCACTGTCCATGTCAGTGACAAAGATGTTGAACAAGACCGGTCCCAACACTGATCCCTGAGGGACACCACTCGTTACTGGCCTCCAGCTGGACATTGAGCCATTGACCACAACTCTTTGTGTGTGGCCATCCAGCCAGCTCTTTATCCACCAAGCGGTCCACCTACTGTCTCTCCAATTTGGAGACAATACCATACAACAATACTATGCACATTATTTTGGAAATGCACTATTTGGGAAGAAGAGAAAGCAAAGTCTCTGCTAGCAAGAGTGAGTATATATTGATTTATGATTTCTACTTGTTAATAAAAATTACTACTTCAAATTATGCAACATCAGGATGATAACTGCAGAACAGAAAACAGGTGAAAAAAATCACTGAAAAAAGAAAGTTCAGTACAGGAGTGAGGACCTCTGTGGTGCCAGCTAGAAAGCCAACAGGCTCACACTACAGTACAAGTCCTCGCACTGCAACCATGCGTAGCCATACTTATTTCCCAACGTTAGCACTTTTAAGACCACGCTAGTGCACAGCATCCCAAAGAAGAAACCCTATACTATTTTTTATCTTCTTCTCTATGGGTCAGTATTTTTGGCAGCTGTTTTTGTTATTTGCAACATACTTTCTGCTTTAAGTCATTTGCTTAGAGAGCTGAAGAAACATAGTTTGATGTCCAGATCACAAGTGCCTTCATTCTCCCCAACCATTCCCAGGCTTATTCATCTGGGAGGAGTCCCAACTACAGAATATCTCCTACAGAATGAAAGTAGCAGCTAGCAAAACTCAGAGATATTTGCTCCATTTCATCATCTTTCACCTCAAGTTTCTTGCACACCTGGTTGTGTAAAAATGCGGTAAACCCCCCTTCAAACTATAGCAGTAAAATTACTGTAAAAAAAAATGGGCTACTTAGGCCACTGGCAAATTAAAAAGGCTTTTGTGAATCTACTTTTAGTACACAGAGAAGGAGGTAAGTCATTTGAAAATAGAATATCTAACCCAAAGATTTCTAAAAACAATCCCAAAATATTTTCTTTCTCTCATTACCAAGTACATTGAGAAGTTCCTGGTAAGCACAGCCCTTATGTTCACTAAAATAGAAAGAAAGTCCTGGGAAATACAGGGAAAAGGGAAAGGCTTCACTCCCTCCCCACCACCACCACTGCTGTCCTAGAACTTTAACTGGAGCAAAAAGACTTCTGATTTTGAACCCAGATTTAGAGTCAAAAGTAAAATCCCCAAATATTTCTGTTCAAAATTGTTTGGGTATCTGTGTGTACTAGTGAGAAACCTGCCCTCTACAGGGATAAAGCATTAAGAAAATCTCATTTTATTCAAATAACAGACTACAGGTGTCCCCTTTTTCTGCTCCCCTTCTGTTTCAACTGTTCTTTTGGGCAGAATTACCTTTTTTTTCTCTCAGTCACACAGACAAGACTTTTCCGCTCTGTGCTCAGTGCTGGTTTAGGTATATTAAGATAAAAGCCAGGTCAAGGCTTCTATTTTAATACTCTCAGAGCAATCACAGGTTGCTCAGAACTTCAACAAGTCATCAAACCCATTTCCTGTTCCAAGATACAATCAGATCTTTCTTTCACTCCTGAGCCATGTTTTGTTTAAGTCTTTAGAGAGACATTTAACTTTTGTGTATCTACCATCAGGGATACTCTACATTGGTCTCAGGCAACTTACTACTTGAACTGTTAAGCCCCATCTCCCCAAACATCTAATACAAACCTTCCTTATTGTAATTTACACCCATTAATGTTATGCCACCCACTATGGATAAAAAGGATAAAATATTTTCCTCTCTGAAGTAATCTTTCATGTAGTGGAATACTGTTTTCAAGTTTTCCCTCTTTTATATTCATACAAAATAATAGCAGTTTATCACTGCAGAGCACATTTTCTAGACCTCTGGTTGATTTTACTATTCTCTTCTGATTCCCCACAGCTGGCCCACAGCTTCCCTGAAATGCTCTGCCCAGATAGGATACAGATCCCAGCAAGGCTGCTACTGCCTCTGCATAAAGCAGAACAATTACTTTGTCCTTGTTGCAGGTTACGCTCCATACATATTATCAGGACTACATTACTTTTTTTCCTCCCATCAAAATGACATTTCTGATTCATAATCAGGTTTTTCACCACTCTTTTCCCTTCCTTTCTCTTCCAACATAATCCTCACCTTTTATTTGCTTTAAAGGTGGGATTTTTACTGAACAACATTCTCATTTTCTTTTTTATCTTGTCTTTTTTTTTTTCCTCAAGATCATTTCTGTAATTAGCATACGTTGCACCTGCTCATCGCAAGTGCTACAAGTGTAGCGCACAGACACTGTTATAACCAACTCTACTGTGTTGGTTTTGTTTGGTTTTTTTCTTTTTGTTTGTTTGCTTGGTTGGTTTTGGTTTGGTTTATTGGTTTTTCGGTTTTTCTTTTTTTGGTGGTTTTTTTTTTGTTGTTGTTTTTTGTTTTTTGTTTGGTTGTGTGGTTTTTTTTAAAGAATTTCTTGTATTAACTTCAGAAGAATAACAAGGTGATTTGGTAACTGCCTGACTCTGGATTCACTTGTGGTATAATTTACACATACCTTGATTTTAGCCCCTGGTCATATTCTGGTTTTGCTTCGTATTTTAAATTGGCACATAGACTTCAGTTGCCATTTCCCTTGCCTACACAAGAGCAAGCAACTCCTAGTAACCTTCCCAGGTATAGGAGATACAGCTTAATGATGCAGCTGGCCTTCAGACCTTCCTGAAGAAGCATTACATTCACTTGAATCAACCTCTCTTAGGACAAGGAAGGTCAATCATGCTTTTGCAGTTTTCTAAATAAAACAATGACACTTCCTAACATTTACACCTGTGTGTGAAAAAAAGAACAGGAAATATAAATTGCACTAACACTGGAATTACAATTAACTCAATTCTGCCATGTTAGTTCTATGCAATACATACAATACCTCTTGATTAAGGTGAAACTGAGAAAATGTAAGTATACAACAGTAAATTAGTTTATTTTAAACTCTATTCTAAGATAGCTAATATACTTTGCTCTGTCAATGTCTTCCCTTTTCAACAGTCATTATCTAAAGGTCTTCTCGGAGGTCCTGCTGAAGCGGATATCAGGAAAATCAGGGACTATCAGGAAGATGGTAAACAGGCAAGAAGCCAGTATAAGTGTTAAGAGAATGACAAAGCATAGCTGGGCTCCAGAAAAAGCTAAGAACCAGCAACCTATATCCCAGAGAGGCTGATGGGTGAGAATGCTTTTATGCCTATGAGGTTTAATCCTGTTCAACTGAGTTGTTGTCCTGCCTTCCTTTAAAACCCTTAGAACTGGTGCAGATCAGTCTAGATAAAATTATGGTTTACCCTAAAACCAGTGCTACATATCACAGCACAGCCTTCCAACAGGGCTAGCAAAAGCATGAACAACATAATTTTCCAATTGTTCTTTTCCACCTTCAACAGCAATGATGTCTTTAGCTGTTGTATTTTTTAAAGTGTTTTTTGTTTTGGCCTAGTTCACTTCCTAACATTTCAAAAGCACCTGAAAAATCTGAAAATAAAAATGACAGGACATGTCAAATGAGATGTTAAATTAAGGACATGCATATTCAATTTGTCTTTCTGTTGGAATGGTTACCATCTTGTGTTTCTTCAGGAAAAAAAAAGAGATTGGAGATTTTTCTTCTTGCATTTTTTTTTTCCCAATAACTTTTTTCTCTGTAGAACTAATCACCTAGATGAATCCTGGTTCCAGTCCTACAGGAAGACATGCAATGTAGTTTTAAAAATCTGCTCACAACAGAAAGCAGTTATACATTTTAAGCAGGTGGCTTAAGTTCTTTCATATCAATGTTTCCCATTGACAATCACAATTTAGACTGTGAAAATATTCTTACAATGATTAGGTGCAGATGTCTTAGGGTATGTTCTGAAATCATGAATACACAAGTTCATGGGCAACTAGATTGCTTTCGTAGCTTGGGTTTTGACCTCTGAAGCTAAGCTTTGTAAAGTGGAGTTACTCCATGGGTTTACATTCAGTGGACATTATATGATCCTTAGAAACCCCAATATCTTTTAGATAAATTTTACATGATTAGTGCTTGCTGTAATCTAATATAAAACCATGAAACATTCTGATCCACAATCGTTACAGAGCAGGACCTGATTTCTCTCATCACAAGAACCTAGCTCTCATCACTTGGTCAGTACACACACTTCCATTTCATGTCTTTCACAGGTGAATTTCCTAGTAATTCACTCACCCTTAACATCAATTTCTCATTTTTCTTCTGAATACTCAGCATCCTCTGCCTCCTTGCAACTAGAAGAGCGGTCTAGCAGAATCTCACAAAACTGGGAGGCCAAAGGAAGAGCAAAATGAGCTCCTGTGCTCTGAGTTGCTCTCAGCTGAAGACATGCATTGCTGTGCTTCTGCTCAACCAGGTCTCTCAGACTCTTGGCTCGAGGCTGACAGGGATGCTCTTTGCTGCAAGGCAGTCAGCAAACCTCCTTCTTCTAGACTATTAACACGCAAAGTGAAAGATTCTGAGGAATTTCCATACGGATGGAAACTGAATTATGTTTTCATTTTCCTTGTAAACTTACAAAAATGGAAATTAGTTCCACTTAAGCACATTATATCTCTGTCTTTTGGTCTGTTAGCGGATCCTTAAAACAATTTCACTGTTACCTCCTACCGTTTAGTTGTGGTTTTTTATGCACTTTTTCAAAGGCGGAAGTTTTTTCCTCACTGCACAGATTCATTGTCAGTAGACAGTTTCTAAGCTGTATTGCTGAAAACTAGAAAATGAAAGAGTGGTGGAGTGGGGTTCAGACACTGCCAACATTACACTGAAAAACTAATGACCTCCAAGGCGATACCTATTATTTTAAGATGAACCTCACTGGAGAGGTTACCTGTATCTCCAGTGGACAGGCTCAACACATTCAGTGTATTACTCATGCAAGAACTGAATTACTCCTCTCTCAAGCTTGGCATTTGACTTGGCTGTCAAGTGCATAACAGCTAATAAAAGGCAGTGGGCTGTTTCACTCTGCTGATTTGCATGTCTCAGAGACTGAAGAAGATGCTGCTGGATTTGCCTCAATATTTAAGATGGAGGCTTGCCAATAATTTTAAAGTAGATGAATATACTTGTGCTCTGTAAGACTCTTTTTGTAAAAAATTAATAGAGTTCCAGGGTTGAGGTGGGGACAGAGGACAGATTGAATAAATAAAAAGTATAGGAATATCCCAGGAAGGCCTAGCATATATGTAGCAAAGATACTAAGTATAACAACGCTTCTTTTCTGCCATTAATAGAAGTTTCAGGATAAAGGCTAGTAAGTAATGGATCAGTTCTGGTATCCTTATAGGAATACCTTTGAAATTAATTTAGGGTATGGTCTCATCAATACTTGTCCTTATAGAAGAACATGCAAGTTGGCCTTGCTAGAGCCTGGCATCACTCACTTTGTGAAAGGACTAAGCCCAGAACACATAGCATCATGTTGAAGCAATAACATGAAAGCAGTTTGAGATGATCCTCCAAAAGAGTTTGAAGACAGATCTGAGTCAGTGGCTTCATCCATGAAAAGTCTGTTTTGAAGGCTACGTCATTACTGTTAACTCTTGCAGCAGGATAGACATCAAAGTCGCCAATAGTAAGGTTCTCACACATACAACCCATGAGCAGAACATAGGAAAAGGATTGTCAATCATAAAATCAAATCTGCTTTTGTTCAAGCAACACTCTGCATTGCCAAGAAAGATGAAATGCAATCAACTCCTATCTTTCAATAAATAAATTTTGGAAATGCCATGTTTGAAGTCTTCTGGGATGAAAGAAAAAAAAATTATGCTTCGTCTCAGCTTTGGCTTGATTTGGATCAACTTCCAGTACAAACCAGCCTGTATGTGCTAAGAATATGTAAAAACAGAATAACAGGAATGTGTTTTCTGAGCCCTACCCGCACAAGGATTAAACATTTGCACAGACCAAAAGAATTCAGAAGCACTGAGTCCTACACGGTCAGTATGATTTTAAGAACACGTTTAATGAAGCACACACTCTGAATTAGTCACTTGACCTTGGGTGTCAGAAGCACAGAATAAGTTGGGAAGCCTCTAAATAAACAGTTTGATCTATCCAGAATAAGATCTACTACAGGCATCTGCTTAAGATGGAGAATAATACAGTAAAAGGTTGTTCAGCAGGGACACGTTTCCATAATACATTAATCTTGTGAGCTGAATCAAAGTCAGACTCGTGATTCTCCTACAGGCACTGTAAGTCTTGGTTCTGAGGGCTCTTTCAGTGATTGCGAAGTTTTAAGTACCACTCTTAAACATTGATATTTTCAGCAGCAAAGCCTGTGCCAGCACTGTTGTGTGTCTAAATACAAATGACAGATTTGTTAAAATCTCAGGGAACCAGCAGTGTCAGAAAGGTTGGGATCTCGCATTCCTCTCCTCATCTCTATGTCAGATAATGTTTTGCTATTTTCCTCTAGTGTTTCTTCTCTGCACACGTGCAAAAGTTCCTTGCAAAGCTCTCTAGATCCTCAGTCACCCTTTCTAAGTTAAGACTACCACTAAACTGAACCCATGATAGGTGTGCACCAGTGATCCTAGTTATGTCAAGAATAAATTTCTAAAGACTTGTGAAAGACTTGAAAGAAGCCTAGGCTAAACTAAGAACAAGGCATGCAGGCAGTTTGCTTGTTACTATGGCTGATCAGAGCAAACTGCTGACATTTCTTGCTATCCAAAAAGTGTATGAGAAGATGCAGGGTCTTCAAAAGGCAGTGCTAATAAAGAAAAAAAAAGGAAAAAACCAAACCAAAACAAACAAACAACCTTGATATTTCTCCATTTTCTGCATCAGATGCTAGCACATCTTGATTAGAATTCATGAGGACTCATATTCAAAGTCCTGCTTCTAGTTTCTAACACACTGACTTATCAACAAAGATAGCTGGTTGCAAAGGTGCTTTAAAGCATAGCTGGCAAATCCCTTGATTGGCATTTTTTTTCTCTTTATTAAATATATCAGATTTTTTTCAATATTTTGACTTTCTCCCCTTTTCCAGACCTCCACACTGATACATAACAGCAGCCACCATTCAATTTACACATTGATGGTGAATTTCTGATATAGTATCCACTTTATTATATTAAATGGAGAAAAAGTGGCCTCTGCTATCATAGCTATTGAGACTGTTTTTCTTTCCATGTTGATTTACATCCAAATAACCAACTCATCAACCTTGCAAATGCCAACCCGCACTGAGGCAAGAAGCTGTGAAGTTCTTAAGCAAACAGTCTCCTTGAGACTGAAAGGTCAGTGTTTGTGTTATTTATTCTCACCGTGGAAATATTTCACTCTTAATTTAGGAGGACTTTCTCATTTTCAACAGAAATAATCATTTAAGATTTCAACCAGGAAAAGTCAGGGCCTCAGACTAAATTAAATAAAAACATTTAAAATAATTAATTTTGTAAAAGTGTAGACAGAAATATATACAAATAATAAACTCAGCAACATAAAAACATCACACTCTAGGGAGGAGTGCCCATTTATTCAGGCAGCCAGTGTCTTAGCCCAACAGACTGGGCTGCCAGCTGTTCCTGGGGAAGTCAAAACTGCAAAATCCACCAAGGTAGACTCTGACTTCCTTGTAGGAATTTCTATTACTGACACCTGTTTTCCACTAGTTTTAAAGGCCCTTAAAACTGCACTCTCCTTAATACTTCTCTGTCTTACTTCTCCTCTGGGAAACCCCAGTAACTATTTCACCAAAGGATGTTTTAGAACAAAGTGACATTATTGCAAAGGCAACCATAAAATGGAGGCTGGGGCTACCCATCTACAAAACTACACAGCACAAGCAAGAGGAAACATCTGGGTTATCAGAGGAGACTTATATTACTTTAGATACTGAAAGGGTTGGGCTTCCAGTTTGGCTATTAAAATTAGACCTGCTGTTGCTTAACTCAGAATATTTGTAAACTGGCTTAGCTCCAAATAATGATCTTATTTATGTGTGAAAGCATGTGTTTGCAGCTTAACTACTGGTGTACATGAATGTGAAATGCATAAATACGTGGCCTATTAGCAAATTCATAATGTCATGTATAAGAATATAAACAGTTTACAAAGGGATGTCTAATAAACTGTTAGTGCTGCTGTCTGTGTCTCCCACTGAGATGCTATTTGATTAATGATGTAATTAACATTTTGTTTCTGATGCCATTATTTTAGTACAGAAAATACAGGTGATCATTGTAAAAATAAGGTAAATTTGTGGCTGAAGAAGTCAAGCTCCACAGTTAGCTGGAGACACAGATGTAAGTGCATCCATCAACAGTGAGGTGACAGCACTGAACTGTAACAAAATTTTTATCTCCAAGAACTACCACTCTGAGTGAAGAAACTGTAGCAATGCAGTTAGTGCTGCAAAATTAATAAAAATATTCTTAGCCTCTGAAGAATAAAGCCATCATTGTTGTAAGAAAGAGCAATCTTGCTCTTTCTTGAACATACTGGTCTGGCTAGTAATGTTATAGATGGGCAGCACAAAAGGAAGTCTCAACATCCTGTTCCAGTCACGTAAAGAAGCTTAAATATAGCAAGGTTTGCCATAAATAATGAAATCTTGTGACAGTAGGCACCATGTTAAAAAAGAAACAGAACAAAAACTGGACAGTTATCGGCTACTTTTACTCTGTACTTTGCTGAAGTGTTGCTTACAAAAGAGAGCAGGAATGTGCTTGAGAGCACCTTACAGCGCAGGACATAGTGGCAAAATTGATTCTCAGACCAGCCAAATTGCCAGAAACTAGAAAACAAAAAGACACAGCCTTTTAGTAAACCAAGTTAGTTTAATTATGTATGGTAATATTTTTCACAGTAATGTGGAAATATTTTCCAAAACCCCAGGCAAGTTCACTAGATTCAAGAATTCACAAAAGAGCTGCATGCTGTTTAAAATAAATTTTTAATTTTGCACTGGTTTTTAGCATACAGAAATGTGCTCCCTTCTCTGTCGATTAATGTGAATTCTTTGGTTTATTATATACTTTAGCTAGCAACTTCACTCTTGCATCAAATCAGAATGTTTATCAGTAAACACTAATTTAATATCATGGATTTGTAAATCAGTTTCTCTAATTTCAGTAATTTACCCTTGTAATAATACGTGAGAGCTGAAACTTTGCATTTATAAACACTTTCTTGGTAGCAAGCAAGGTATTAAGGAAATAGAAAATAGTACAGAAAAACCATAATGTTGTCACACAAATTACTTGTCTGCCTTCCTATGGATATAGTGTTTATAAAAAAGGCAAAGATTATAGTCAGGGAAGGAATATCCTGTGAAGGTAGCTTACCAAACTATATGTAGGGAGATAGGTGAAAGAAGTCACCATGATAAGCTGGGATTATTGTTGGAAGGACCATCAGGGTAAGAATTGCCTGGCTACATTCTAAGAATTTAGACAAAATACAAGTACTCAGAGTGAGGTAGGATATGCCCCATGGTTCCTGGGATGGCAAAATGGGGCTACTGCTGTAGGCCTACTGCAGCAGTGTTAGTGTAGGGCTACTGCTCCAGAGCATGGCAGCTGAAAGACAAGAACTAGAGTTCAGGAATTCAGTCCACACCAGGAAAGCAGATTACATTTGTTAGCGAACCCACAAGGTGCTCCTGGTTTAGGGGTTAAACTGATGAAGTCTGGGGATGCCAGGTGTTGCTAATGGGAAACGGTGCTGATGCGGGAATATTTTGAGGGTTTCTTGTGGAAGGGGCTACAGATCTAGATTCACAGCTAATGGTGGCACCAGGCATGCCCCGATCTCAAATGAAGAGTTGGACAGCTCAGAAGGTAACATAATTAGAAAACCCATTTTTCTGCTACTAGAATATTTCATAATTTCACTGTGAAAAACATTTAAAAAATAATCTCTTCTTTTGCAGGGAAAATGCTACACAAAGACTGGGAAGTTGCATTCATGTGCAAAAGAAGAGTAGTTGCATTTGCTGGGAAAACAAAGTGTTTGGTTCTTGGTGTCCAATGCTAAATTCCTTTTCTTCATATAGCAGAACAGCAGGCAATTCTGGCACACTAAGCTTCTGCTAATGAGTTTACAGTTTTCTATTTCACAATCAGCACAATTAAATAAACTCTAGCTGCTAGTGTGAGTTTTCTTCCTAAAGGAAAACTATTGGTTGTTGATTTGACATTAATATTCTCCTGAGATTTGCTGTTGGTTTCTTAAAATGAATAAACCCCAAAACTGTTTTCGTGTGTGACTTCTCATAGCAAAGCCTCACCCTGTTTTGTGCTGCCAATGATGATATGTGTGACTCAGTGGTATGTTGTAGGTGCAACTCTCAAAAGGGAACTCTTTGTTCATGTTACTTTGAGAATGAAAATTCCTTTGTTAAGAAACAATGTGCTTGGCTGAAAATAGTGTACTGCCAGGCTAGTGCTGTGCATGCCCAACAATCGGGACATTACACTGATAGCAGAACAAAAAATATGTACGCTCAGGGTGACTGTAAAAAGCTGACAATTAGTACTATCCTGTAGCTGAAGCTGTTTCCAGGTTAACTTTTTACCTGTATTTTATCACTTCATACACTAATACATGCAATATCCTTCAACATCCCCTCCCTCTCTTCTTTATTTATCTTTAAAATAGGTTAAGAAAATTAATCTATGATTGAGTTTCCCCAAATTAATTCTTGTTACAGAGGAAAAAAGCACTGTGCTTTTTACTGGAGTTCTGATATTACTTTCTCAAATGCCCAGGAGGCCGGTTGGCTCTGATCTCCTTCCAGCTAACCTCACTCCAAAGCTGCTTCACCAGTTGTAGATTGTTCAGAATGCAGAAGCATGTTTGTTTGCTGGTTTGAACAATCAAGAACACATTATGCATTCCCTGCATTATTTATATTGGCTACTTACAAGTTGATTTTTATTTATTTATTTAAAGTTTCCATCTGTAGGTTCTGGCTACATTTCAAAATCTCTCCCTTGGAACATGTTCTAGTGAATACTTGTTCTCCCAGAACTCTGCCCTTTAGGGTCCTATTATATCTGTAAACTATCAGTGACACAATTTTTTATTTTATTGTATGTGTATAGTTTTTTAAAATCCCCAGAAACAAGTCATGGCATGGCATCTTCCTTTCATTGTAAAAAAAATAAACAGAAAATTGTTTCAAGTCCTCGTAGCATTTTCACTCCTGACAAAAATGTTAACACTGTATTTGCAATGACAGACCTCAGGATAGGGAAATACTTTACACTGCTCTAAACCTGCTATGAAAAGAACAAGTCTATGAAAATGTGCTAGTTGAGATCACCAAGGGTCTCATATTCATAACCTTCTTTTAATCTGCCTTTTTTTTATTCTTTTATCTAAGTTTTTTAGTAAAGAAAGAGACCTCCACAAAATCATTTATAGAATTAAGTAGCTTTAAACTGTAGAGAATGTACTAGCATCTTTGCTTTGTATGTCTCCAAATATTTTAGATCCTAACATATCTAACATTATGGTATCATGAACATAAATACAGCCTGCTGCATCCAAGTGTCATGATCCACCTTTCTGTTAGAAGAATTCATCCACCTAGGGATGTCCTCAGAGCAACATGATGCTATCAGCAGACTGTGGATAAGTAATAATAATTATCTCTAGCTTTTGCTGCTAATTGCATCAGTAAAAATATGTAAGCATGGGTTTCTGCAAGTACAAGCCTTAAGATCTGTGGCCTAATGCTGAATATTTTTACGGTAACTTTACTATTAGTATACTATATCTTTACTATTATTATGGTTTGCCATAGGAGATGACAGCAAGTGCAGGTATGTTCCAAGAAGGTCTTACACTTTACGTTTCTAATTTCTACGTTTCAATAGTAGCTCTGCAGAACCACTGTAATTTATACATAGCTGATGAATTACACATAAACCTGAATGAATTATTGTTCCTGTTTTCCTTGTTAAGGTAGAACAAGATTTACTGTGGGCATTACAGTTCAGCTTCTGCATTGCCATCTCATGTGTGCCTGTGCACTCCAAAGCCAGTTTTGTGCTTCCTGACTTGGCAGGAGTGGAAGTGCAGACGCAAGAGATTTATCCTCTGAGGAAAGACAGCTCTTCAACTACTTTCATATAAATGCGAAGTTCACAGGCTTTGAATCCAAATAGTGAATTCAGTGTGTGCACTGGAACATAGGCAAAGAAAGGACCCCCTGGGTCACTGATCCCCAGAAACTGCAAGTAATCATGTAATAAGTATTAAGAGCAAAGTGTCCTACAGGATATCATAGTCTGCCCTCTCCATTTATTGCATGCTATAAAGTAACACTCTTCTAAAATGCACACTTTCATCAAATCATCATTTTTAGGAGATGAGCTGGAAAGTCTCAAAAATTATAGCATATGACAGGAAAAGCAGAAGAGGTAAGGGGAGGGTACTACTGACACCCTGAGGTGACTGAATATGTTACATTAAAACATCCCTACAAGACCAGTCCAGCTATGCTGGGGAAAAGGAATAATCCCAGAAATCAAGTAAACACAGATTGGGTACCCAGTTCCCAGAATTGCAAGCTGTTACTGAGACCTGCAGGTGCACCTCCACTCAGTAATCTCATCCCTCCCATAAACCTCACCTAGAAAAAAAAAAGTGGGTTTGTGTCCCAGATGTTTGGAGAGTCCTTCTAGAATTTCACTCATCTCTCTGGTCAGCATGTCTTTTTCTAACTTCCAGCCTAAACATATTCAAGACACACTTCAGTCCACCTGATTTTCTATCTATATTATTATGTTCTATATCCTCACTCATATCTGAACCCTCAATGTATTTTAAAAAGTAAACATTTCATTTTGTTCCAAAATCAAGCAAATCCCAGTCAGTTCTATAACACGGAAGTATGGAGGCACACAATGCAATTACTCATCCCCTATAACTCACCCAACTTTAAATAGATCATGTTTTGATGCAAGTAACCAAAGCATATATGATAGTTTAAATGAGGCTTGTACAACTGGGCAAACACTTCCTTGTTCCTACTTCCTAGGCACAGCCCAAAATCTCTTTCAGCAGCTGGACATTTTTTTTTTTTGTAGTTCCATCAATAGTGGCCCCTTGGTCCTCTCATTTTAAGCTGCATAACAACCTATGAACAGAGCTTCACAGGAGGGTCCATCAAACCCAGCAGTCCCTGTCAGACAGTAGTAGCCCAGGAAGCACAGACGTAACTGTCCCATGGGAGAATTTCCCAAAACTCCCAACTGACCCCCAGACAACTGGAGCTCACTCACTTCCTGAACAAAAAGTCTTTATACTTTTCAGGCCCTGCTACACTTTCTTCCCATAATGCTGTCCTTTTGACATCTGCACCTATGTGAAATGCTAGCATCCACCTCCTGCCATAATTCATACTCCACGATAATCACAACCTGCTACGAAGACCCTTCCTTTGTATTTGCTGAGCACTCACCATCCTCTAATTTCACTCCCTGCCTCTGACTCTGGAAAGTAGAACAACCAGTGCGTCCCTGCTCAGTCTCAGAAGCCCCAGGGAGTTTTTCAGACCTCTCTCTTCGCTATGCCGATGAATGCTAGTTTAATAGTTCCTTGGAAGATACTTGTGTCATGCTTTTCATCCTCCAAATTTCCTTAGCTCCTGCTATACCTGAGATGGAGAAAAAGAAGTGCACAGTACTCGAGATGCAAGAGAAACACAGGCTTACATGGTAGAAATGTAAAAATATCACATGGTAGAAAATATCCATTTTCAGGATATTTTTGGTACTTTTCCTTACACTACTTGCTTTCATAACCATTACTGACACTAAAGTTAACATTTTCAAAACTTAAGTTAACAGTCTTAGAGAAGCATCTTTTATATTCTACTGGTCTAGCTATGCCCAATATTTTGGTCAGTGAGCGGCAACACTCAGCTCAGCATTCGTTACCCCAATATGTGGGATTTTCCTTGTCTTTGTTTTGCATCTCCCTCCAGTGAATCTCACCTGCCATTGCCTTGCCCTGGCCCTTTTTTTGCAAAATCTCTCTGCAGTTTTTTTACACTCAGCACTCATTTTCAGTGCTCTGAATAAAAGCATCATCTGCACACTCCTGTCATCTTTTCCAGTTCAGTTATCAGTCGAGTATCACAGGATTAAGCACAGATTCTTTTGAGACCCTACTGCTACCATCCTCTCAGAAAACTGATCATCTAGTCCTACCTCCTGTTTTGTATCTTTTGACTAATTTTTTTGTTGATCAGTAGAGTGTTCCTTTCATCTAACTGAAGCACAAATTCTTAAGTGTACAGTAATAAAGTACCACTTTCTCACCTTTTTGGTTTTAAGAACTAGTCCTCAGAGGGTTAGCCATAGAGTATAGCTTACCCATGTTTCACTGGGGAGGGCCCATTTCTGGGTTCATTTGCTCCTTTCTACCACCGTGACATCATTTTGGCATGACTTTGAGTCTGCTACTCTGGAGGTGGAATCATGCTAAAATGCTCCTTTTTTCCCCTCTTTCTCAGTAGTTTTAGGGTTCTTCAAAAAGATAAAGCTTTGTAGTTCACTAGCTTCAGCAGTGTGCCAGTGAACCTTTCAGTGTTCCTGAATTCCTCAAAGAAGCTGACCTTGAGGACATTGAGCTCTCCCAGTCAGCACACACCTACCAGTGGGACGTAAGGCTGATGCTCAGTATATTTTGACACACTTCAAGAAGCTGAGCTGTCACACCATGTGCTGGCTCTCACTGTAATTCTTCTGTGAGGTGGGATGAACAATGAATGCATCAGATTGCCTTTGTACCAGGTTGAGCTGACTCACAGTAAGTGCCTTGCTGCACTCCTCCCTCTCATTGCCAAAACTGGACAGTTCCATACATCGGCTACCTCCTGAGCCTCCCCTTGCTTCATTACAGTTATTACTCTGCCTTCAGCTTTGTAACTGTGGCTGTGCTTCTGCTACATCACCGACCCTAGTTGAGGCTTCTTTACCCCGAAGTAACGTGACTGCTCACTTAGTGCCTGAGATCTGCACTGGCTTGCTTCCAGGCTTCTGGTTTGTTTGGGGACTTTTGGAGTGGAGGAGGCAGATGGGCTGGTTATGTGAAGATCAATTCCTCAGCTGCTACAGTAACCTACTTCTTGGTAGTAGTCTCGCAACTTGCTATTCCTAATGTAAGGTTAATGTTCACACCTGCAGCAGATTCAAACTTCACAGAATAAGGTTCAGAACTTGTTATTTAAAATCTCAGATATAATTTTACCATAATTTGTAGAATTTGGATACATAGGTTCTAAATTATTTAAATTGCAATGCTTTGGTAAACAGGTGTTCGTGAAAATTATGTAGGTTATGAAAGCTTCAGCTATGTGCTACAACTAAATGCTACTTTTTTTAAATTGAACTTCCGTATGCTGAAATCCTAATTTGTAGTTACCCCCCTGCTATTATTCCCTAACCAGATAGGCAGTGTGCTTATTATTACATTTTATCCTGTCTTTGTTACACTAATCCACAAAGTCAACAAAATTCTTCCCTATCATACTTCTGTCCTCCACAGCATTACAGGGGTTTAAAAAACTGTGTCAAAGACCTTGTGCCAAGGTTACTAAAGGAAATATTATAAAGGACTGGTCACAAGACCTGCCCCTTATGAATACCTCTTATAAATCTCCTGCAACCTGGTAACTCACCTCTCAGTACATCCTCTCACAGTCCCGTCTTTCCCCAGCTCCTTATCTGCTTAAACCAGCTTCTTATAATTCCTGTATTAATCTGCACCATCTCCACTTTAAGTAATATTTTCCTTTGGGAACTGTACTGAATGAATGCTTCCTATAAATCTAGAGAGCTTAAGCCCACTGCGTTACTGTAGTCCGAGATGTTCGCTATCTTAGCAAAAAGAAACATTAGGCATGTCAGACTAAATCACGTTCTGATCAGGATTTTGCATTTTATCACACTTTTCACTTACGATGATGTTCTCCATTACTCCTTTTTCAAAACTTGTCCTAAGACATTACACAGTGTCAAAGTAACCTGATTTGCATATACATTTCAGGATTTCTTGTTTGCTCTTTTTGCATATATGTGAGTATTCACCAGTCAGACTACATCATTCCTATACTGAAATTAACATTAATAAACAAATTAACATTTGCTGGTAGACTTCTGGTGACTAGAGGAAAAATTAGAAAAGTACCCAGTTTCTACAAAGGTGGTAACTAACAAAAACATGAGCTTTCCTCTCTTACTCATCCTCAATTAGAATCAACAACAAACTCCCAAATGAAGGGAAACCAGTCATTTAATACTCCAGAATGATTTTACAGTTTACTAGTTCAACAGCAATATTGAACCGATAGTGGAGCATTTAGAAGTGAAATGTCATGATAATTGCTTTGGCAAAAATTTGTTCATGTCATTCTACAACAACTGTTTAATATTGTTTCTTTTTAACCTGACAGCACAGGTGTGCTACCTTGTCCATACTTTATCTGTATTTTTCATAGGAAAGAAAATACTTTTTTCATTTAAGTTTACATTGCCATCTAGGTTCAGTGAAATTTGCCAACAAAAAGGAACAGAACATATTTCTACCTTCTCTTATCTTACTACTCCTTGTTTGAAGTCCCAGTTAGCAATTTACAAGTGAAAACATGTCACGAAGAGAGATAACTCTGGTCATGATCGTTGTATTTCCAACAAAACCAACCATCTTTTCCCTGTGGTAGAGCAGAGCTGCTGAGCTGATTTCCATCTTGTGATTGAAATCAACAAACTCTTAGTGCCATGGAGCGTGCAGAAGCCATAATTCCAAAAGCCTCCTATCAACAGATTTTCTATAATTTCCCTACAACATTTTCTGAATTAATATTTCGAAGACATGACTATCTGTCACAAATACATCATGCAAGCATTATTCCCAGTATAAGTGTCTACAAAGACATCTGAAACCATTGTTAGTAAATTTAAAAACAAAAACCTAAATGGAATATACGGAAAAAACATGTAGTTTTCAGGAAGTGCAGCGAACAAAGTGGTAAATAGAAAATTCCAACCCATTCAAAAGCGAACTCAGCCTCAAGGAATGCAGGTTATTAAATGTATTATTGGAAAGAGTATTTTGGAAATAAATTTCACCAAAAGCATGCTCATATTAAAAGGGAAATTATGGTACCTTAATTGCACTTCTTAGCCATAGTTGCTGAGACTATATGTTGATCACCTGGAAAGCAAAAAAATAGAAGATTAATAATATTGTGCATATTTTAATTACTGATTAAGAAGAGCAAGTCTATCACATATTAATCCTTTATTAAAATAGTTTTAGCTTTCTTATTTTAAAATGGAGAAAAGCAGAATACATAGCTTTTGTTATCTGCTATTTTATTCCAGATAGAGGCAGCTTCAAATAAGAAAAATAACAAGAGAATGATGCCTGAGGTTTTCATTATATAGTTTACATATTTCCATGAAAGCTGTCAACTCAGAAACCAAGGAAAATTCATAAAAACTTTTATCCTTATAAAATATCTATCCTAAAACATATCTATCAGGCACTTATCTCTAATTTGTTTAGACTCAAATATATCCTCTACCCTTCCACAACCTAAAATATTTAACAGTAAAATCTCTGACTGGTGCTTTGCTATGTGTATGTGGGTTCTCCCTGGGATGGAGTACATAACTGGTGGATGTAGTAGCATTTTGGAGGCCATTTCTCTGGTGTTTACCCAGGTGAGACTTTGAATGTCTATAAATGTTGGGGGATTCCAGAAGCATTTGGGCCTCCAAACTGACTGTCAGGGTTAGAGGTTTCACCTTTCTCACAACTTCCTGGGGAGATGTGCAAGGACCTCTAACAAGGACTGTCTTCTAGTGGGCACAAGGCAGAGACCAAAGGGCTCCTAATGGTATAAGACCTGGCATAGCAGGGGGCAGAGGCATTAGGAACTCACTGGAGAAACTGGGTGGCCACTGGCTAGGTGACCCCTCCATAGGAACCCTTCTTGCCTACTCTCCCATTTTTTCCCTCTGTAGCTACCCCTCTTGCCTCATCCTGCTAACGTCTTGTGTCAAACTTCTGGAAGTGTATAAGCTTACCAGCTATCAGCATAGTAGTACCTACAACAAGGAACAGCATTGTTTGGATAGTTTACTGAGTTACTGAGAGAATGTGACTGTAAGTTATCCATATTTTACAATTAATCCTAAACTACAGTTCTAAATGCTTCCAGACTTCAAGGTTATGCACAGCCTAAAATAAAATCTGAAGTTAAAAAGTTGTATATGGTGCCACTTTCATACTAGGCAAATAAAATACACTTAAACCAAACCCATCACAAACAGTTCCAGAATCAAAAGGCTTGCAGTGACCAAGGCATAACTGCCTGCTGCAGCTTAGGCCAAGCTCTGCTCGCCCTGTACAGCAAAAATCTCAGGTATGAAACCAAGTCTGAAATTGCATTTAACAGGATCTTTTATTTTGCAGTGCAGATTTTAAGTTATTATTGGTTGGCTTTAAAAATGAATTGTACAGTTGCTGGGTTCAGTCCACCTTTCTTTGTCAGCAGAATTCAGGTCTTTACTAAAAGAGCATCTGTCAGCATTATCTTCGGACAATTTCACATGAAGCAAAGACATTTTGCAGGTTGAATTTTTCTCTTTTACTTTAGTGTTTGTAAGTTATCTACATAATAGGACTCAATTGTCCAGAATATGCAAAGAGCTATGACTCAATCAATAAAAGAAAAAAACCTTATTCTCAAGGCTGTTAATTGACAGCACAGAAGCTATTTATTATATTGGAGCTAGCCAACTTGCCATGCTCTTAAAGCAAAAAGCACATACATTTGGGTATACATGGTTTGCTTTGCAATAACTGAAACTATTGGTTTGTTCTGAGGTGGAGCAAATGCATGGTAGGCTGGACATTTATAAAATAACTCATGGCTTTTAAGGCTGATGGAAACTTGTGGAAATACATAGAAGTTGTGTGGACTTAAAAAAAAAATCACAGAAGGGAAAACAACACGGTATTTTATTAGCCCTCAAAATTTAACTGCTTAAATAGAAAGTATCAAGTTTCATTAACAAGACACCATATGATTATGGGAGAACACAACTTTTCCCCAGACCAAATTGGTTTGGTTGACCAAATAATTTATCTCTACTATACATATGTAAATACACACACATAAATACACACACACAAAAAGGTACAACTACACAAAAATAAGGAATAAAACCCATGCAGTTCATTACAACAAACATTTGTCCATATTTCTGAAGACATCAAGCAACTCTACCTTTTTTTTAATATTTTTAAGGGAAAAAAAGAATACTTGCAGCATACAAATGTAGTACTGAGAACTATTTCCAAAAGAACCTATATTCTTTCCTTTAGTAATGTTGTTTTAAAATTGAAGATGAAAAGATAGGTGCTCATCAAGTATGAGCTCTGCTCAGAATCCCACAGAAATCCAGTAGTGTCAAGGCTGCAATTAGTTTGCCCAGACAATGACCAGTCTTCCATGTATGTAGCAGAGGAAGAGGAATAGAATGAATTTCATTGCTATGGGAATTGAGTTTACTACTTGCTTTACTAAGAGATTAATGCCTATTGTCAGCAGATTTTATGATAAATTATCTTAATTTTGCATTATTATAATGAAGATGCATCATGCTGTGAGTTGTTCACACACTGTAGAACACTTTTCCTCTAATCAGCAAGGGCTTTTAGTTCTGTATATTATTTTACAAAAAGTAGGCTGTTTAGATTGTAATTGTTTCAGATTTTAACATTAAAAAAAAAAAGATACAAACACTTCAGCTTGGAGTTTTTTACAGCACTAGAAGATAACATAGCTAAAGACCACAGCTATTACATCAGCCTGTAATTTGGTGCAAGAGAATCAGATGAAAGCAGGTAATGCTGTTGCCATTTCATCTACACAATCTATAATTTGGGGTTTTACTTTGAATTTTACATCCTCATCCTAAGTGGTTTTCAAAAGTATTTGAAGGATCAGTCACTTATTTGGACTGTCACACCCCTATTACGGGGCACAGATAATTTTATGCCCACTGGAACAAGGCTTCTGGTTTAGTTTCCTCTAAAGGAATCCCATTCACATGCACCAAGACACTCTGAATTGACACAAAAAAGCAATAAACAGGAATAATCGAACAATTCACTTTAAAACCATGCTACTGCTCCAAATTAATAACTGTTTCTCTTGTCAAGAGGAAGTGATGGGATATGCTGAGAGAAATACAGTATCATGAGAGGGTAAGGAAAGAATATCCCTTTATATAACTCAGTGCCCTCTCCTTGCTCTTGTCTGAAAGTATCGCATGATACCAAAATTCATCCTGAAGCGTAAGAACTTGGGGGGAATCCTCCAGTTAGCAGGGATGACATGGTTATCTAGTAAGCAAGCATTAAGCGCATATACTTACTCAGAACTGGACATTTGGCCTTTTATTTCTTTGCTGTCCTTTCATTGAAGTGCTTTTCCTACAGTGAAAGGTGTTCTGAAATTCTGCTGCCATGATTCCTTGTAACCAGAAGATCTACACATTTGTTTTAAATTAGAGAAGGAAAGACAAATGGCATGTTTGTATAATTTTTTCAAACTACTGTGCTGACTAAATACATTCTCAAGGCAGTAATTCTATAGTTGATGACTGCCTGAAAAACTACTCCTGTCATTAAATCTGAAACGAGTTTTGATGTATTTTTGAGATTCTCATTTGTGAGGTTTTTCTTAATTATACAAGAAATTATTTCACCTAAAGGAGAGCAAAAAGCCAAGTTTGGGAAGAAGAAAGGTAAAGAGGTCTCTGTTCCCAAGAACACTCACAAGCAATGTGAAAACCCTGAAGGACAAGCTCAGTCTGTAGATTATGCCCAGATGCTTCCAATTTTTAATTTTCTGAAGATTGAAGGAATTGCTAGGAAAGTGCAAGTCATAGAACTCAAGTGTTATAAAAGATTTATTTTCCTGAAATGGGTCCCTGACTTTTTGCAACAGAGATCTGCCAAGTCTCCTGGTATGTTGACATTATGAGTTTGCAATGCCCAAGACCAGGGGCTTTAATCTAGAGAAGCTGGTTTTATTTTAGCATTGAGGGACTAGCTGCCTCTTTGTGCACCTGCGCTCACCCAGTTTTAATTGATGGGTATGGAACTGCTTAGGTATGTCCTGTTGAAGGCTGATGGTATGTTTCCAAACGTTGATACACAGTCAAATTCGGACAGTTGTAGCCAGTGGTTAATAATAATCTGCAACCAGGTTTGGGGATGGGAATCAGATAGCAGAGCAGAGGCAGCAGCAACAAAGTCAAGGCACACCAAGCTGAAGCAGAACTGGCCTTAAAATTGACAAAATCGAAATTTCTTTGCCATAAGGAGGTCATGATTTCAAACAAGGAGTCATATGAGCAGATCAGGAAACCAAGAGCAAGAACCTAGACTGAGCATAAAGTTACTAGATCATGACCAAGCCTAGAAAGCAGACACAGACCCAAAAAATTAGGGTCTAGAAAGAAGGATTCTACAGGCGAGATAATAAATAATAAAGGTGCTAATTATGGAGCCCAGTGACCAGGAAAGGCTGCCCAACAGCACAGTTAACAGACTGACATTAGAAATGGTGAGGTTTGAACCTTCCCTCTGGGGTGACCTCAGCCCTCCCTAGGTTTCTCCCAAGCAGTAAAGTACTTCTTGTCACTATGGGCACTCCTTGTCCCCTCCCACCACTTTTTGCCTTAAAAGTATGTGAAATAAAAGCTTCATCTGAAAAAATACAAAAACAACTATATTGTCTGCAACTAATTATATTTACCTGTCCAAGTTTGTAAACCAATATACTTACTTCTTAGCAAGCAAAACTTACAGGTGGTGTTCCTAACATCTCCTAGAAAACTAACATTTTCAAAAATTCTCCATCAACTACTAATAATATGTAAAAAGCATTATTCTGGCATTTTTATTGTAAGTTTTGTTGTCAAATTGAAGCAACAAAAACTTGATTTGCTTCAATCCTTTTCTGGAAAATCAACTCAATCATATCGTTCTTGGCAACAGAAAGTAAACTTGAGTCAAAGTAAGTGATTTGGTTTAGTACTATTTCTTGCTTTCTGTATGGATTTCATATATATTTATGTCCGCCCTTGTTTATAATACATGTAAATGTTGGTTTCGCACAGCTGGTGGAGCCTGGTTGAGTGAACACAGGAGCAGTGATCAAATTCCAAAATTATAATCTCAGTTCAGATTTTTTCTTCTGTACTCTGTGCCGCACGAACTCACTGTTTAACTCAACTGCATCCAAAGTACACTTAAAGAATTTACTGCTTATAATAAAACAAAACCTCCAAAATAGTTTTTAAAAAGTCTTAGTGATATTTTTTTTTTCCTAAACCCAGGTCACTCAGAATTTCATAGTGCCTCAGAAAAAGGTTTGCTTATAGATCATTAGGGATTGCGTGTTTATTCCATCTATAGAATAAATAAACAAAATAATTCAGTGCTTGTTCCGTATTCCTCATAAGTCTTTATAACATCTTACACTGCCTCATACTTAAATTCTTCAGGTATTGCTTGCTTTGATCAGCTGTATAAAACAGTGTTTTAATGCTTAAAAGAACTGTATATATAAAATAATCTTAACAACCAACAGCCATATTCCATTACACGTAGCACTTGCAGTGGAAAGGGATACCATTACAAATCCCATCAGATTAAAAGAAAGAAATATCTGTCTCAGTCCAGAATGGCTTTCTATTACAGCAGACACAAGTGGAAAATGAAGAAAACCTTGGCATTGAGCTTTTCAGATTTTTGGAAAATTGACGTGTGTGGGGTTTGCAGACCAAACAACAGATTACAGGGATTCACTCCTGCAATCTGTTGTCTGTGACAACCCAATGATGAGTTTATAATTTCAGTGATTGACAGCCTGGATTGTTTTAGAAACACACTAAAGGAGAAGACAATAAAATGTTCACAGAAAACATTTGTCTAATGTGCAGAATTTCAAGACATTCATAATGGTAGGTACCTAGACACCTAAAAGACAGACAACTGAAATATATACTCACATAGATACACATTTACTAATAGTTTATCTCTTCTTCAGTTTCTCTCAGGTGATGATCACTAGATTCTTACAGAAAATCTACATTATAGCCCCTCCCCAGTCCTGGTATCTCAGCATGGGATATCATCCCAATGGTTTGACATGAGAAGAGAATATAGAAAATTTTATCTTTGGCTTGTCCAGGCTGAAAAGGCTTTAGCTCATCTAATACTGACTTCCTTATAAAAGCAGAAAACACGGTGGCCTTCTACAATGGAGTTCCAGCATTGGTGGATAAGGGGAGAGCAACTGATGTCATCTAACTGGACCTGTGCAAAGCATTTGACACTATGCCACATGATATCCTTGTCTCTCAACTGGAGAAGCATGGATTCAGTGGATGGACCACTCAGTGGATGAGGAATTGGCTGGATGATCACACTCAAAGAGTTGTGGTCAACAGCTCGATTTCCAAGTGGACATCAGTGACGAGCGGTGTTTCTCAGGGGTTGGGTATTGGGACTGGTGTTGTGCAACATCTTTGTCAGAAACATGGACAGAGAGAGTGCACCCTCAGCAAGTTTGCCAATGACACCAAGCTGTGTAGAACAGTCGACACACTGGAGGGAAGAGATGACATCCAGAGGGACCCTGACAGGCTTAAGAGGTGGGCCCATGCAAACTTCATGAAGTTCAACAAGGCCAAGCACAAGGTCCTGAGCCTGGGTCAGGGCAATCCCAAGCACAAATACAGGCTAGGAAGAGACTGGAGTTACAGCAGCGTAAGTCCTGAGAAGGACTTGGGCGTGTTGGTTGATGCGAATCTCAGAATGACCTGTTAGTGTGTGCTTCCAGCCCAGAATGCCAATCATATCCTGGACTGCATCAAAAGAAGTGAGACCAGCAGGTCGAGAGAAATGGTTCTCCCCATCTACTCAGCTCTTGTGAGACTCCACCTGGAGTACTGCATCCAGTTCTGGGTTCCCCAGCATAAGAAGAACATGAACCTTATGGAGCAAGTCCAGAGGAAACGCTCAGAGGGCTGGTGCACCTCTCCTATTGAGAGAGGCTGAGAGAGCTGGGCTTGTTCAGCCTGGAGAAGAGAAGGCTGTGTGGAGACCTTTGAGCAGCCTTCCAGTATCTGAAAGGGACCTCTAAGGATTCTGGAGAGGTGGTTTTTGTAAGAGCAAGTAGTGATAGGACAGGGGTAATGGCTTTAAACTGTAAGAAGGTGGTATATTTAGATTAGATATTAGGAAAAAGTTCTTTACAGTGAGGGTAGTGAGGCACTGGAATAGGTCTGCCCAGAGAAGCTGTGGCTGCCCCGTCACTGGAAGTATTCAAGGCCAGGCTGGATGGGTCTTTGAGTAACCTGGTCTAGTGAAAGGTGTCTGCCCATGGCAAGGGGGTTGGAACTCAATGATCTTCAAGATCCCTTCCAACCATAACCATTCTAGGGTTCTATGGCTGTCCCTTCCTATGAAATGCTCTTACTCATCAAGAAGGGAAGTTGGAAAGAAACACAGAGAGAGAAGAAACTGCAAATATGTCCTTACCCCGCCCCAGCTATGCCAAGTGAAAAGCTGCCTGGGCCTACACATCTCACAGCCTACATTCCAGCTGCTCCTCACTGCTGTTCTGCCAGTGCTGCTGGGAGCCGAGGCTACCGGCTTGCCTTCCAATCTGTTTCAATAACAGTGAAACAAGTTTAAGTGACAGGTTGTGCTTCATTTGTCAAGAAATTATTTCAGCAAAACTCCTAGAAGCTACTCAGTCATGAGATTTGCAGAGGTGGGAATGCAGCAAGAGCTTTTAAACAAGCACAGCAGGCTGACCCTCTCAGCAGTCACAGACAAACTGGGTAACAGCCTTTCCACTTAAGAATCACAGGGTACACACTGATGTGCATTTGGAAATCTTATTCTTCAAGGGAAGTTAAGTCTGCAGCAGATTCAGAGTTCAAACAGATCTATGTATGATCTGCAGTTGGAAACTGACACCAACAGATTCCAAATGCAAAATCTGCATGAGACAGGATAGAATCTAGGATTTCCTCTAAGCAAATACAGAACTGCTGCTGTTCCTAGACCAAAATAATGCTGTGGTTTCCCCTATTCACTCCACATCTTCAACCTGGACAGAACCAGCAGATGGACATTCCCAGTTAACAGTCCCAGACACAATCACTTGCTCACACTGCGCTTTCCCCCAGCTTACACGAGAGTCCTTAAATAGGAATGACACAAACCTGTATGACATGATTACACTAAGCTTCTTAAACAAGTGGTCATTCTTCCATGTTTGTTCATACTTTACACTGTCCTCCTGAAATATCCCTCCTACTCTCCATCTTAAGAAAGTTCAGGAAGGGTTGAGCAGCATATTTTGAGATAAAAGCTCCCACTGTCTTTCATTCCCCAGTCTGTGCAATATTTATGTTAGCCTGTTTTAAGTTGTGTTTGGCTTGGTTAGTATTTCTCCCACTTACGTGAAACTATTCAAGGAAACATTAAGCACTGCATAAATATATGGTTCCAAGCACATTTACTCCTTACTCTTTTTCCTCCATTAGTCCTCTCTCCACTGATAAACATTAACTAACAACAAACTCAAACTCATGTCCTTTACAGCTTACCCTTTACTTTTTTTACATCTGCAAAAACTTCAGCACCTGAAAGCAAAGGGTATCTACAAGGCCATTCAAGTTAAGAATCACACACTATGTTACGTTATGTTCATGAATTCCCACACATCTCTCCGTAGCAGCACCTCCAGTGTAACAAATGCATTTGCACTTTCCCATATACTCATTGTGCATGTACATAACTGCACACAGGACAGGACAGAAACTTGGTTAATCAAAGATTAGTCACATTGATGTATCAAAACACATAAAGAAGAGCAAATTTTGGCTGAGATATTAAAACTAGAAGTCTAAGGTATTTTGATATTTGCAACAAGTTTTTTTTTTTTTTTAGCAGCCTGCTGACTTAGACATTTGGGGTTCAATTTGTATTTAGACAAGATCTATTTTGCATCATTTTGGCATTTAAAGTATTCGACAGCAAGCTACAAGCAACAATTTTAGCCTTTACAGTAAATTCAAATAACATTTACAAAAAAAAAATATAGCATATTTCTAGAGCTTCTCTATGTGAGTTAAATAGTAAATTTTAATTTTCAGTAGGTTCGAAAATGCCATTAGAAAACAGATGCATTTAGGATCTTGTATATTGTCTTGTACAGAACAAAATCCCAAGGCCTGAGTAATATTGCAAACATTGGCAATCTTGCTGCTAGGTGCTCTCAGACACTGCTAAAACTTGTTTGGTCACATATTTGGTCTTAATCAGATTTGATCTCAGGTCTGAAAAAGTTCAAAAATATTTCTACATCTCCTACTGCCACCAGCCCCCTGCACTTTGATTTCATGTATTTTGTACATCTGTACCTAAAGCCCGGTGATAAATGAATACCTGCAGGGTTTCCAGAATTTGTGACCCATCTTATCTAGCAAATTATTTAAGCATGCAAATAGTTTCCCATATTCCCTGACATTCCTGCAAATGAGAACAGAATCGGAGCTGTAGCATTAATACATCACACTTAAATTAAAGCTTTGCAAAGCATGAGTTGTTCACATTTGTATTCAAATAAGACAAACATGTGTCAGATCCAGAAGGAGTATTGAAGCTGACATGAATTTTTACTTTTTTTATTTTTCCCTGCATACTAGGTTTGGGTTCAAAGCCTTTGCTTCAATAGGCACTTAAGTATAGGCATCTTAAAAAACTGTATTTCTCACCAAAGGAGTTTTTTGAATTTAAAAAATCAAAAGGAATGCTCTTTTTCCCCCATTTCCAGATTTGTAATTATCTAATTATATTAATTTCAGCAGCCAAACTCTTTAAAAAATGGTTTATACAGGTAGTTTTCTAGTTGATGCAGTATCACTGCTGTTTTAAAACATTTATGTCGCTTGTTTTGTTACTTTGCTAATTTTATTGTAATTTAATATGAATTAATAGCTCTGTGGTTATAAAGTGTTTAATCAGTTACAACTCTTAATTATGTCATAGCATTGCTTAATAAAACAATACACTATTGGGATTAAATCAAATTAATTAAATTAATCTGCTATCATCTTTTATGGGTAATTCATTGCACAACGAAAGCAGTCGTGAAATCATTTTCATGGCAACAAGCCTAAAAAGACTTTGCGTATATTCTTTCTTACTTTAATAACAGAGAAAAACTATCACTGTTTTCAATGGTTTTCTACAGATGAGCATGAGGATCCTAACTGTCTCAGAAATAGACAGCCATAGAAATTTACTAATGGAGTGACCTTGCTTCTGAAGTAATGCTGAAATAGAGGACCAGCATACTTGGCTCCAGTCAGTAACTGCCCAACTAAGAAGCCTGTCCCCAGGAGTTGTCAACAAATCACTGCTTTAGGACTTACTTAGCCAGAAGTCACACCTTTGCCTGATGAGGTCATGAAAAAATTTTTCCTCCATGAAGTTATCAGATTGCATCTTGAACCTGCCTAAGATTTTGCCATCTGCCACACTCTGTGGCAGCAACATCCACGCACTAACCACTACACGGGAAAGCACTCCATTTGCTCGCTTTAAACCTGCTACTGGATAATTTAATATATTCTAATCTTACTTCTTGTATTACGAAAAAGAATTAATAAATTGCCCAAGACCACTTTTCTCTTTTATAAGTTCACTTTGGAACTTATATCTCTCTGTAAGGGCCACACTGCAGCTGCATCTCTCAGGCTGAACAGTCCAAATCTGTTCAGTGTTTCCTTATACAACGCTGTTCCATCCAGTTGTTCCCCCTTTAGGTTTTTATAGTTCTATTATTTACACATGGCCATTTGTTCTGTTTGGTATTGCCTAGCACTTGTCATGACTAATTGTACTTTAATTATTTCAGATCATTTTTTATGTGACAACATAATTTAAAATTATAATTCTTCCTTGTTGAAATGTCAAATCTCTCTGAAGCTTTGCAATTCTAGCTTTTATATCGCACAAGTCAGTTAAAAAAATAATAAACATGACAGTCTCATGTTTAATATCTGTCACAAGCTCATGACAGACTTTAAAACACTTTCCTGTGTGACAGCACATATGCAAGACAATGGGTTCACATTCAGCCATGACCATGTAACTGGTGATTTGCCCTAGATTATAATTCCAATGTTTACTTCTGAAAACAGCATGTGGTAAACTTTTAAAAAGGCAACTTAACTTGAAACAAACTGCAATCCTTGCTCTGTCCCCATCTACTAAATCAGTTAATTGTGAAACAATCCCTTGTCAGTCATCTGGGGCTTCT